>PVIR01035190.1:0-16665 GCA_004026965.1 Petromus typicus | reverse complement strand
ATTCATAACTTGCTCCATTCCTGGCATAAATGTGGAAGGAAGAGAAGCAAGACTCCATTTTCTGAGGCAGAGTCCAGTGCCGTTTCTCCCGGGCCCTACTGAGCTGACTTCAGTGTTTCAGTGAGGAGCACATTGTTTGAATGCATACTTTGAATCTGTTAAAAGTTAAGAGCAAGTGAAATTTTTTAAGTGTTCAAAAGAGTATTAATTTACTGCTAAATCAATGTAAGTTTTAGCTGTCAGATTGATATCACCACAGCCCAAATTATTCTTCCATTCAACAAAGTTTCTGAGACATTAATGACATAATATGATTTCTCAAGATTCTAAATTAAACTCTGTTCATAGGAGGTATGATAGTAATTTAATGAGGTTCTATTAATATTCTAGTTAGACAGAAGACTGTCTGGAAATCATTTCTTGCAAAACAGAACACAGAATACAGGAGCTACAGACCAACTGAAGAAGGACTATAAGAAACACATCAAAAAACAATTGCCTTTCTTATTGTACAGAGAATCACTGACATGTCTGATGAAAAATAATAAATGATACTTCATCAAACTTGTGATCTTATGAAATAAGTTACAGGGCTTCAAAATGTCCTTTTAACACTCAAGAGACAGATAAATAGACTGTAATGAACAGATATTTACTTAGTACGTAAACTAAAATCTTTAACGTTAGGAGATCTTTTCCTCTCTCCTTGGAGAAGCACACTTTTCTAATTTTCACTAGTAATTGCTTCTATTTTAGCTCAGCAACTTCTAAGGCTCATTGCTTCAGTATTAATCACAGCTAACAAAATTAGGAGTAAAAAATTGCAAACGCACATATACACCTCTGTTATAGGGGATTAGTTTTAGTGTCAAGGCTAAAACTTAAAGTTAAAAATATAAATAAAAATTTAAATTAAAAATAATACTGAAGAGAAGGAGAGGAGGAGATCAGGAAAGAGAAGAGAAAGTGGAGGGAGAAAAAAGGGGGAGAGGAGGAAGAGAGAGAGAGAGAAGAAAATCAAACACTGTCCCAAGTACAGGCTGTTCATGGGTTTACAGGCCTAGGATTTCATCATGTTATTATTAAAAAATCAGATTAAGATAAAAACAAGTAAAAACAAATACTAGACAGGGGAAACACATATAAAACAGTTTGTTTTTCTTTATTTTATTCTAACTCTTTCATCATATTCTCCTTACGTCTAACATACAGGCCCACCAAACCTTCCCTAATTAACCTGTTTCTTTGAAAAGTATTGGTAAATTAGTAAAGAATGATGTTCATATAATTTTAGTTCATTTTTTTCTAGTAATAAAGATAAAGTTCTTCCAATATTGTCTAATTCATTGATGTAACACTTGCCTCCTACCCAATTAATTAATTTATTATTTGAATGATTGAAACATGTGTAAGAACAGCAACCAATGATATAAAGAGATTCATCAATAGCTCTAGTAAGGCTTTAGTGATCATAAATTTGAATGAAAAGAGTTCACAGAAATAACCAATTATATTTGAGCCCTATACTAAGAAGAAAATAATTGATAAGTTAATTTGTCATGTTTGATTTAGTAATTAAGCAAGTATACATTGTATATGGTGCAACAGAAATTCCATTTAAAATTATAGGGACATTTATTAATTAAATCTTCATAATAACTGTGTGTGTGAAAGTTTAGCATTTTCAGCTTTGTTTAAAACAAAATAAACTGTAGCAATGAAAGATTAATAAACTTACCCAAGGTCACAAGTCCATAGTGTGGTAAGTCAACTGTTCTTATGGTCCCATCTGTAAGGTCCCAAAAAGTTTCATTTGCTCAAATCAGCACTTATGAGAGGTTATTACAGTGGTGGTGCTGTGAGATTGGGCCTCTTTGGAAGATATGGATGTCTGGAGACAAGACCTGGTAGGGTGTATGTCTGCCTATGCTATCTGCTCGCTGGAAACTGTGGTGCGAACAGGTGGAGCTCTGCCCCTCTGTCTTGCAGTCCTGCCCTGGAGCTTGCCTCTTGTGAACTGACACCACGGACAAAATACACCTCTTCTTTAAGTTGTGAACATTGAGTTTTCTGTTTCAGTGATAAGTGACTAAAACAGTAGTTCATAGCCCAGAGTCTTGATCATTGTGCTATACTTCTATTGTAGTCAAGGTTTGCAAGGGAATAGATTTAACACAGAAAAGATTTACTATGGGATTATCTTATAATATTCACCCAAAAAGTCCAATGCAGAAGAGTGCAAGTAATCTGTCCACATACTAGAAATCTGAAGAATTTAATGGAGGATCTGGATCCCATGGAAATATCTGTCAGGGGTCCTCCTAGAGGCCTAGAGTCCATAGTAAGGTCTCTTTCAAGTTCATGTCAGGAGGTCAAGGATTCTATGAAGGACAACTAAAGAGTATGAGCCAGAGGGCTGGTGCCAAAAGGCTGACAGATCTGTGCCAGAAAGCTGAGAGGTCTGCACTGGAGCCAAGAGATGTTCAAGACAAAGGTGAAGACCAGATTCCTCCAAGACAGTAGCAGCCATCCCCAGGGACAGCAAAGATGCCAGTGCTCCTACAACCAAACAGTTCACATGAGAAACACGAACCCAAACAAAGCTTCTGGGAAAATAACAGCTTTCACCTTCCCCTCCCATTCTCCTTCTATGGTGTTCAGATCACAGTCCTCAGCCCAGAACCACTCTGATCAGTTCAGTCAGGCATTCCCACTGCAGGTGACCATTAATTGATCCACCACAACTTCCTGAAGTTTAACCAATTGTCTCTGAGTTTGTTAATTGAAAGTATCACAACTGTTTAATCAGAATGAAGTTGGGGTTTTAAAATGATGATCCAAAACTCTGATCACACTTATGGAGACTGGAAAGAAAAATTTACAATCACTGGGAAGTAAAAAGAATTTTATTGAACTTAAATTAGGTAGCCCATACAATAACTAGACTAGATATTGGATGTTTAAATTATTTTGTGGATACTATTCTCTCATGTCATTTAATCTAACCCAGAGAATAACCAAATATGAGATTTACCACTCACATAAAACTTTTTTCATCACACACAATTTGAATTAAATAAAAAGACTATCGTGCAAGAAGTAATACAAAATCAAGCTGGATGGCACAGAATCTCGGAGAAACATTCCAAAATTTTCCTCCTAGGATCAATTATCAGGCCTGTATGTGTTAATTCATTGTGACTGATTTGCAAAAAGAGGAACATCTTACTGTAGTCCATTTGGATTCCTAAAACAAAATGCTATAAACTACAGAACAGAGAAATGACAGAACTGTATTTCTCAGAGCTTTTCTTTAGAAGTCCAAATTCAAGATATCATCAGATTTACTATGTGATGGTAATCCTCTTTCTTTCTCATGAATAGTGCTATCTATCTGAGAGTTCACATGGTGGGAAGGGAAGGACAGCTTTCTGTGGCTTCTTTTACAGTACATTAATCTTATTATGAAGGATGAGACCTCCCAAAGTCTATACTTTCTAATACCTTCATACTGGGGAGTCATTTTCCAAAAACCATACCTCCTAATGTTATCATCTTGGGTATAAAGTTGCACACAAAGATTGTAGTAAAGACAACCAGTCAGGCCATACTGGTCGTTAGGTAAGCTTTTTGCTACAGTCTAACTTATCAGAGTGAATGTGACAGTATTAAAAACAATATCAAGTAAGAAAAAATTAAATCCATGAGAATAAAAGAATCTGAGAAGGATAAAACCTAGTAAGTTGAGAGCATAGAAGAAGGAAAAAAAGGGAAAAAGAAAGGCAAATATTCTGAAACTACAGAACTACCCTTCTTGAAGTAGGGTAAACCAGACTTCTACTTTCAAGAAAATACAAATGCTATGTTCTATAGAACACTGAAAAGAGAGATAAGAATAAATATCACAGTCAATTTTAACTAAACAAGAAGTCTCTAATCCTAGGCCACAAACTGATGCCAGTCTTTGTCCTGTTCAGAGCTGGGCTGTACAGCAGGATGTGGGTGGAGGTGTGTGAACAAAGTTCATCTGCATTTACAGTAACCCAGTTACTCACGTTATCACCTGAGCTCTGGCTCCTGTAAGATCAGCTATGCTAGTAGTTTTTCACAGGAGCATGTGACCTACTCTGAAACACATATGGCAGGGCTCTAGGTTGTACCCTACTCATGCAACTCTTGTGTTTGGTGGTCCAAGATGGAGCTGAGGCACCGGAGCAAGTGCTGTTGAATGGCCACAAATGCAGATTAACTTGAGTAGCAAAGTTCAGTTGGCCAGAAACCATGAAAAAACCATTGTTTACAATCTCATATCAAAACCTTATTGGTGACTGACAAGTGACAATTAAGCTACTTCTCTTGGCAAACTTTATACTAGCAAGTGAATTGATAGACTTCAGTTGTACAGCTGCATCTGATGGAAAGCTTTAAGTTAAAACCGAGCATCTATTTTGGTCTGTACATGTGGCCTATTATTTTATTTAACATTTCCTTCTGTGCCTCTTTCCCATATTCTACACTTGGCTTAGTCATCATTTTAATAAATTCACAATTTAACCTTTGGAAAAATGAGTGAAAAAAAAGTCAATGAGAAAATTCTTTGAAAAGGTAGAAAGACTCAATGATGTCATAGCAGAAGAGTCTGAGACTACTGAAAAAAGAAAACATTTGCATTTACAAGCACATACCAAGAGTCACTTGAATTAGTATCACAGTATTAAGCTTCCTTTGTATAAATGGCAGCCAGTAATCCAATAAAGTCATGAAGCCTCAAAACTCCTCCACAACAAAGGGACCAAGTACTCCACATTAAAAGACAAATCTTTGGAAAAAATTTTTTAAATAAGAACACGAAGACCTAAAGTGACAATTGAAATCTATAACTTTGCATCAAGTGTGTTTTTCTTGAGAGAATCATTCTTCATGGCTAGCTGTATTACTAAAGCTAAAGTCTTACTATAGGTGAAAAATTGATCTTGCTCACCACTGAGGACATTTGTCATGAACTTTTAGGAGAGACTACAGTTCAAAAGGTGGCCTGTGTTTAGCTTTCAGATAACACCATTATTAGATGAATTGATGAAACAGAGGATACTGAGGCACAATTGTTAGAGAAGCTGAATTAGTAACCATGGTACACAATACAGGTTGTTGAACATATTGCTGTTGACATCAAAGCAACAGTGGTTGTTTTGGTACCAAGTATTTATTTTTCAGAAGATGTGCATAGAGGATGTGTTATGCGCATCTTTGTTGCCAACCAATGCCACAGCTATAAAGATATTCAAGTTTATGAATGGTCACATACACATAAGGAAAACTGAATTGATCACTGAGTGTTTGTATGGATACCATGACTAGATGGCTTTCTGGTTTCCCTAGTTGGGTAAAAAGGCCACTAGAGAAAGAAAGTTAACCTATTGTGTGATCCGTAGGGAAACCTGGATAGCTGTAAATGCAGATTAACTTGAGGAGCAAAGTTCAGTTGGCCAGAAACCGTGAAAAAAACCATTGTTCACAATCTCATATCAAAACCTCATTGGTGACTGACAAGTGACAATTAAGCTACCTCTCATGGCAAACTTTATAGTAGCAAGTGAATGATAACACTTAATAACATTTTTCATTATCTGTTTAAAATTATCAACCACATTAGAGTACATGTCCTTAATGCATATATGCTCATGCTACTGTGTAAAATGACACACATCTGCTCTTATATAGAGAGCGAGATAGCCTTAAAAAGTTATATCACTGGCCAACGTTTTTGAGTAATAAGAGCTGTTGCAGAATTTTTTTTTAGAAAAACTGACCACAGACAACCACATTTCAGTGGTAGAATGGGTTACATAAGCTGTTTACTCATCTGAGATGTTTAGACTGCTCAATGAACTCAATGTTTCACTTCAGGAGACAATAATAACCGTGTTCAGCTTAGTAGAGAAACCAGATGAATTAAAAACCAGATGAGATTAGGAATTCCAGTGAACACTGAGATTTTTGGCATATACAAAACAATAGCTGAGATTTTGAGAGACCGATCGAGGGCCTTCTTTCTCTCACTTAGTGCTCAGCCAACTCTCTCAGCTATTAAAAGAATTTTAGCATTACTTTCCAACCACAAGATCATAGAAGTGGGAAGCAAAGGGTTCTTGAGTAAGCCTGATAAATCAGCTCCATCTGTTCGAGAAAGGAGTCTGTTGCTTGAGATCACAGCTTCCACTCTATACCTATTCTAGGTTAGTCAAGACAGAATATTCTGAGGTTGCCACAAAGAAACTTAGAGGCTGTTTCGATTTCCAAATTTCTATCTAAATGAAGCAGGATTTCCTATAGTAGCAGCAATCAGTATGTGATTATGGGTTAGACTGGACATGAACAACACACTTTGGATATCACTGTTACCCATCAACCCCTGGAAGTACTGCCTATTGCAGAAAAATAAGCTCAGGGCTCCCAGTGGTTTTGTATTATGTTGAGTTGTATAATTATTTCACTGTCTATTACCATTAACAATAGAAACAAAGTCCACAATCAATGTAATGTTCCAGTCACCTCAGAATAATCTTTCCTACCCAAGTCTAGGGAAAGATGATCTTGAATGAAACACGTCCCTGGTGCCAAAGAGGTTGTGGATCACTATGCTGAGGATATATCACAGAGGAGGGAATAGCATGTCTGAAAACATGTGCATGAGTCTCTTCACTCACCTGAGAAGA
This sequence comes from Petromus typicus, assembly GCA_004026965.1. Lineage (NCBI taxonomy): Eukaryota > Metazoa > Chordata > Mammalia > Rodentia > Petromuridae > Petromus > Petromus typicus. The sequence continues at coordinate 9,949 of PVIR01035190.1, read as the reverse complement.
GTAAATACTTTGCAGAAGGAGTCCTGGAGGGCTGAGAAGGATCCTGATGAGGGGAAGGTGTAGAAAGATGATGGAGCCATTCAGGAGGCAAACTTTCATAAGGATGGCTAGAGGGTTTCCAGGGTGCATGCTCTCTTTCCATGTTGTTGGCAATGAGCAGTTAAGGGGAAGCACTTCTCAGCCCTCCTCCGTGGGGACATGACCAGTTCACACCAGTAGAATCTGAGTAGAAATGTTACATACTGCTCACAAGCCAGGCTCCTAAAGGCTCCTATGCACGGTATCCCACAGTTTTTCTCTCTGTTGTTGTGTGTAGGTAACTTAAAGCTATTATACATTAACAGAGCTCTACAGTGGAAGGAATTTAAGTCTGTGAATTAGTTTATGGATAAAAATTACATAACAAATACAAAGTGTCATTTGTCACTACTTTGTTGAAAAGGGAGAGTATCCCGAAATAGTAAAATTTTGAGTGTTGATTATTATAAAAGCCAATATTGCCTGAATGCACATGTGTATGCACACACACACACACACACACACACACACACACACACACACACGTACACAGCGACACACACACAAACAATTGAATTATGTTTGAAAAATAAAATATGACAGTAGGTAGCTTTCAGTTAACTTAAACTTCACCCCCAGCACTGTTTTTTCTTTAAACATCCAAGATTGTTAAGCTCAAATAGATTATCAAGGGCTTGGGAACTCTTGACAAGAAATGCATAAGTGAGCGAAAGATAATAACGTGTTTGTACTTTTCACTGAACATTGGAACCTTAACAAAAGAGAAAAATCTATGGCACCATGGTGGCTCACACCTATAATCTCACCACTTGGGAGACAGAGGCAGGAGGATTTCTGTGAGTTCAAGGGTAGCCTGGGCTACATAGTGAGTTCAGGGCCAGCCTGAACTACAAAGCAAGATCCTGTCTCAAAAATAAATAAATAAATAAATAAATAAATAAATAAATAAATAAATAAAATAACCAAAATTCAGTCCCTCAGTCAGTTATCTGTTCAAAATATCCTTTAAAGAAGATGTAAGCTGGAAAGTAGAACAGGGAGAAATGTCTGAAATGTAGGGAACATGTCCATTATACTACGTGTCTAGATTTGTCTGAAAAGCCTCATGGGGCTTTTCAAAGGTGGCTGGATCTCAGGGCTGTGCATGTGGACTAAGGGTGTTTAAGAAGTAAATTAGTTCACTAATTGATTTAGCATAATTCCGTTGTGGATGAAAGCCAACCCGGGTGTAAGTTGCAACAATCAATAGGCTCATGGTTTGAATAGAGTCTAAAAGGAAAGAAGGAAGACAGGCTGCTGCCTCCTGCTTGCTCAACCATGGATTATTTCTCATCTTTAGTGCTCTCCTCCACCACCAAACTGAAATCTTTACAAACAGTGAACTGAAGTAAACCTTTCCTCCTTAAATTTGTGAATGTCAGATATTTTGTCTCAATAAATAAGTAATTAAGAACTGTTACCATGGAGAACATCAGTTGTCACAGGAACAAAAAGTAACACATGTTCTTAGGAATTCTGACAGGTCTTTCTTAGGAAACAAACAAACAAATAAGTGAATACCTCTGTCATAAGCAAAATATTACTTCCCAGGCAAATCCATGATCTAATTCCTAGAACCTGTAGATATATTATGTTTCAAGAAGTAATTAAGTTTGTAGGTAGAATTGTTTGCTAGTAAGTGAACTTCTAAGAGACTGTCTGCTTATATTGTGAGCTCAATGGAATCACTTCCTCCTGAATTGTATTTGGAAACAAACCTGGCTGATATCTTGACTTTACCTTGTGAGACGCTTCCTTTCTACTCCATCCCTCTACTAATTATAAACAACCAAAGTAACATCTCTAAAATTTGGTTATGGAGAGCTATTTACCCATCTATGTGTTAGGACCACTGAAGATAAAGATCAGCACTTATTATTCCGTTTAACTGTTAAGGTATTTTCTAGACCTCCAGGGTACTTAGTTCCAAATATTTGTTGAGTGTAAATGAAAATAAATGTGTCTTGGGACATGTGTCTTCCCATCTCCGAATCACCTACAAGATTATAGTCAATCTTCCTGAAAGAGTCGATGTCTAATCTGTCAAATTCCACAGGAAGATTTTCTACCCTGTAATTTTGCATTCACTTATAATATCCATGTCCTTATAATTTTTTTGCAGTCATTTTACTGTGTTCATATGATTATTTCAATTTCAAATATAATCCTGTTTTCTCTTCCTCCATCATTTATTCTAGTCCTTTAATAGCAAGTCTTTCTTACCCAAGAAAATTTTCTTGAACTTGCTGGCTAGGCTGAGTACTTCTCCTTTTGTATCCACATAACACTGTTGTGCATGTGCCCTGCATTTGTGTTGATGTGATTCATTTATGTTATTATTAAGTTATATTTTCTCCATTCTTATTTCTTACTCAATCATAAGAATATATTATAATTTATTCTCATTGTTGATTGATAATTTCTCTAAATTTTCACCAGGTTTATGATAAGAAAGTAGACTAATTAATAGGATTTGCAGATTCTTGTTTTAGTAAATGCTGTAAGTTTTTCAGAGTAGCAGCTTAATTTCTTACCAGCAGTTTCCAAATTTTACTCCTGCCTGTCTGTGTCATTATTTGGTCAGTTTTACATTCTTATCCTTCTACAGGCTATAAACAGGATGGTATGATAGCTCTTTGATATGTTGCTTTTTCTATTAATTTCTTCACTGCTGCCTTTCAGGTCTCTAAGACATGGACTTTTGGTCAGTGACATAGGGACAGGAGTGTGTACTAAATGTGAAAGTGCATGTATATAATACAGTTTCTAGAGAAATATATTTTATTTTAGTTTGGGATATAAGATTTTCAGGCTGAAATTTTTTGAAGTAATGTTTACATATTTAGCTGAGAAGACCTAAACATATCATTAAGGTTCAGTGTACCACAGAAGGACCTTTGTAATTATATTCCCTGGAAATTTTTTAAAACAGCGTGTTATTGGTTACTTTTAGAGGATATCAGGATTTGAATCCATTCACTATCTGGCTATTTTAAATTGGAAACCATTGTTTTTTTCAATTATTTAATTATTTAACTCTGAACATCTTAGGCTACCCTTAGTACAGCCACAAAATATAAAGAATAGTAGAAATTTTCCTTGTTAAAAATTTAAATGTATTATTTTTCAACCACAAGTAAGTTTGAAATGTAGCATTTAATATCTCAGACAGAATAAAGATAATCATAATAAACAATAACATCCACTCTTCAAATCCACTTAAACATGCTCCCACACTCAATCAGTTAAAAGCTAAAAATATGAACAAAACTTGTGAGCCAAGGTCAAGCAATCTTGTAGGAACTTATTTTTATCCCTTGGAAATGATGAAATGATAATTTTGCTAAGATCATGAGATCAACTTTAGTAATTAATCATTCAAATGAATATGTTTATTATCAAAGGGGTTTCATTAATGATACAATAATATTTGTCTTTTCATTAACCAAATAGCTCCAATAATGGAGGTATTATTTCATCCAACTTGTTTCATTGCTCTGTGTGTGTATGTGTGTGTAGTGTGTGCATGTGCGTGTGTATGTGTGTGTGTGTGTTCTTTTGGTACCTTTGTTATTCACTGCTACTCACAGCCAGTTGGACTGTACCTCTCTGTATAACCATTTTAGAACTTAATCTAAGAATTTAAAATACAGTTTTTTTAGTATTTTTTGAATCAATAATTTTCACTTAATCAAGATATAGAAGTTATCACTATTAACTACCACTAGCCTTTCACTTTTATAAAAATCTTTTAAAATATCACATCTGCATATATTAAATATTCATCTAAATGTGTTACATTTTATGTCACACTTGTTTGAGATGATTCAAGAGAGGAGCAGTATATTATACATATCCAGATATTTTACTTTTCTGTTTCTCTATTTTCTTTTTCTAATTTTGCAAGTTTGCTTTAGGGAATGATTGCAGTCTATCTGAAGAATTTCCTTTAACTCTTTTTAAATAATTATTTTAAATTAGATATGTGTCCAATAAACACTCTCCTAAATTACAAAATACCCTGACTGCTGGCAGCAACTACTCTTGTTTTCCTTTGTTTGAGAATGAATGTCTCATTCATTTTAATTCACATAGGATAACTTTACCTGTACAAATGCCTTTCATACTTCAGGCAAAAATTTGCCAACACTTTAAATGTTCAGAGTCAAGTAATTTTATGACAAAGGAAGAATAAAGTGTTACATAAAACATGTTTGCGAATAGAGAGGAAGGTTCTCCTTAGTCTAAATATTGGCTTCTGCTCGCTTCTCCTCCCTGGTGGTTTTTCTCATCACTATTTCCCTTGAAGATAGTGGAGAAATATAAGAGGGAAAAAATCCAGTGACTTCTCTCTATAGTCTCTAAGTTTTAATAGTGTATTTCTCATACTTTTCATCCTAAAGCTAGAAAGTTTCTCCTAGGTCACCCTATGTGTACACAGTGTTTATTTCTGGACTTTGGATTGTACTGAGTTCTCGCCGAAACATACCAGAGAAAAGAGGGTAAACTCACAGATTGCTCTGGGTTATGTTTGACTCTGGTGCTCTTCTCATCTGTCTTCTTATGTCCTGTTGTTAATGTTCTCCAATAGTTACCTGTGCATTCTGTCTAGGTCAACAGGACTAAAGCAATGGATAAGCCATTTTACCTCAAATTTTGAATTTTTTCAATTTTTTAAATATTCTGGATATTAGTCCTTTACTTGAGAAACCACTGACTAAAATTTTCCCCCACATTGCAGTTTGTCTCTTCATTCTATTTGTGATTTCTTTTGCTGTGCAAAAACTTTTTAATAAGATGAGGCCCCAGCGTTTGATTCTTTGTTGTATTTCCTGTCTGGTCAAAGTTTTGTGCATGAAATCCTTGCCTCCACTTACATCGTCAAGTTTTCTACCTCTTCTCTTTGTAGTAGATTTAGTGTTTCTGCTTTAATATTTAGATCTTTGACTCATTTTTAAGTTTTAGTTTAGTATATGGTGAAGGACATGGATCTAATTTAAGTCTTTGACATACAGAAAACCAGTATTCTAAGTACCATTTATAAAGGGTTATCTTTCTTTCAGGGAATATATTTGACCTCTTTGTCAAAAATAAGGTGGCTGAGTGTGTTTAGAGTTGTTTCTGCATCTTCTAATCTGTTTAATTGATCTTCAGGTCTTTTTTTTTTATTTGCCAGTGCCATTCTATTTTTATCACAGTCGCTCTGTAATAAAATTCCAAGTTAGGGATTGTAAGCATGATATCAAAATAGGAAGAATATTTTCCATCAAGATTTTTAAACATGAAATTTGAAAAATATATCTTTAATCCAGCTAGACTTTTTATGTTAATGTATTTTTGTCTTTTAACATGATAATGTTATAATTTTCTATCACTGATATTTCTAATATTTAGCTATATTTATATTCTCTGAAATATGCTGTCTCTGTCTGGTGAAGTGTTCATCTTTCTGTAGCTGTGACAAAGTACCTGATAAAAAACCAACTTGACGAAGGAAAAGCTTACTTTGACTTTTAGATTTGGTGATTTCATTTCATGGACTTCTAGTTCCATTACTTTGGATCCAACGCAAGGCTCAGCACCATTGCAGCATGGACAAGTGGCACAGGAGGTGGCTCAGCTGATGCCAGTAGGAAGCAAGAACACAGAGAAAGAGAAAATGGGCCAGGCATACGATGTGCTTCCCAAGTGTGCACTCTCCAGGAGTTGCTTCCTTCACCTACGTCCCATCTCCCATGTTTCCATCATCTCCAAACAGTCTATCAAATTATTAGCTTTTTAATACAAGAGTCTATTGATGAAGTCAGAGCCCTCATTATATAACCACATCCCAAAAGACCCATCTCTGAATATTCATGCCTTGGGGTTCAATGTTTAACACATAAACCTTTGGGGGACATTTGAGATCTAAACTGCAAGGTTATGATAAATTATTTATTAAATACTTAGCTGCTTAATAATTTTATCTGCTTAATTGTTATTACTATATTCATTTATGAGTGAAAATGGTTTTTAATTTCATTTTTATTTATTTTATCCTTATCCTCTTTGGTGCCAAAAGTACACTAGACTGACAGAGTATTGTGGAAACCAGATCATATTATGATGATGATACTTAATATTCTGAACAATTTAACACATTGATGGGCATATTGATCTTTTTTTTCCTCTAGCATATAATACAATGTGTACCATTCAAGAAAGTTTTGTTGTTGGATGAAAGAATCCATAAGTAAATGGAATAAATGAACACATACTTTAAAAACAGTTTCTTGGCAATTATATCCATCAAAAATATGGCCTTCTTGATTGGTTCATAACACTTTCTCAAATTCCAGAATTGGTGTTAGATTCCAGAGAAATAAAAGTATTTCTTAGCTTTTAAAAAAGTGCACTTAGCACTCCAAAATGGCACAATATGTTTGTTTCCACTAAAACCTCATATGTTGAAGTCCCACCCACCACGGGGATAGGTGACATTTGAAGGGGGGACATTTTGGATGTGAGTCCATGAGGATGGAGCTTTTCATAATTAGCAGGGGCTCTTGGGTTTTATTGCTTTTGTTTTGTTATTATTTTTTGTAATTTTTATTTGTTTATTTTAACAGGGTTGCTTTTCTCTCTGACATGTGAAGATATATGAAAATGGCTATCCTGGCATCCTGGATTTGAATTTCTCAGTCTCAATAACTGTGAGAAATAAATTTGGTTTTTTTTTTGAAGTTGCCTTGTGTGTGATATTCTGTCTTAGCAGGCTAGAAAGATGAAAACAAGAATGTTTTAGTATTTTGTTACAGATCTGAGTACAACTCCCAGTAGTAGAGCCCTGGGTTGTTCAAAGCACAGGGTCAGTTCTCAATAATGTAGAAAATGAAAGAAAATGCTAGAACTCTTTCCAACAAATGGGTATGTGTCTGTATAAAACAATAAACTAACATAAATGATGTAGCAACTAAATTAAAATATATATTTCCATAATCACAAGCATATTTCTTATTGATCAGCTTCTATAAATTTTGTTTAAATTTCATCTAATTTTTATTATGGAAATTGAATGTGATTTTCTGGAAAATAAACTTTATTACCAAAAGATGTTAATGTTAAAATTAACAATAAGGAGGCTGGGGATTTACCTCAATGGTTCCAGCATCTGCCTGGAAAGCTCAAGGTATCGAGTTCCATCCCTGGAACCACATATCATAATGCCAGGCACGGTGGCTCACACCTGTAATCTAGGCACTCTGGAGAAAGGAGGATTGCTGTGAGTTTGAGGCTAGTCTGAGCTACATAGTGAATTCAGAGCTAGGTTGAACTACAAAGTCAGACCCTGTCTCAGAAAACTGAAAAAATAAAATAAAATAAAATAACAATATCCAGTCTTGATAAAACACAAAGGAAATAATAATTTTTCACTGAAATATTAAATATTTTAGTGGCCACCAAATATGAATATAAATTAGGTATTTATAATCTTTTACATTGTTTAATCAAACAATAAATAAATAGAAATTACATTAAAATAATTCAGAACTAGTAACTGATAAGTTTTTAAAATTGTTTTTATTGCTACATTTTAATATATATATATATATATATATATATATATCACACATTCAACATTGAGAGCTTGTACCAGTACATGACACATCTTGATTCTCATTTTTTTCCATTCCTCTGCCCTCTCTATAACTCTCCACTTTCTTTTACCATCAAATTTTTTCTTTCCCTTCTTTACTAATCCCTACCTCCCTTTTTACTTTTCCTTTTGAAAATTTTCTTCCATGTTACAATACCTATCATACATTTCAGGTCTCATTTATACTCAAGTAATACTACACTTACCTTAGAAGCACAAGGGCCTGAGTTCAATCACTGGCAGTGAAAAACAAAAAAAACAAAAAAAAACAAAAAAAGAAGAAGAAGAAGAAGAAAAGAAAAGAAAAAGAGAACCTTTTTAGTTCCTTATGTAAGGGCAATTTTATTTCTATGAATAACTGAAAAATGTAAAATAAGATCATTATATGCATTCCTCAAGACTCGTATTAAACCAAATGAAAAACTTCTGGAAAGCTTAATAAAGTTCAGCATTTTTATAAAACCTAATTGAATATATTTTCTCTTGTGTTTTTCTTGAATCTCTTTGACTTCTTCCTGGGAGCTAATGAACTCCTCAAGTAGATAGGAAACAATATAATGTGTTTGTTTTCCAAACATAGAAACAAACTAACAAAATTGTAGGTAATGTAAAACTTAACTTTAATCTGTAATGCCAACTAATGGCCACCGAATGTACCTGATAGTTACAAAATGTGAAGTCTTTTTTTTTTTTTTTTTAACTTACTCACTTCCAAAAACATAATAAAGTGAATAAAGTGTGTGGAACAGCAAAGGCCTATTAGTTGCTAATGGGCAAAGCCTATTACTTAAATTTCTAAAGTTACTGCAAGAAGTTATATCTTCAGAAAGTGAATCTTCAAAATTATGGTGTGCTAGAATATACAGTACATACTGTGAATTAGAAAATATTCAAAAGCAAGTGGGGTGTAGGGTGTAAGGGAAAAATAATATGATGGTAATTAAAAAAGGAAACAAAGCTTATATATATAGGGGGCAGTGGGTTGTAAGGTGGGTAAGGGAATGGGAAAAGATGACAAGTAATGTCATGTACTGGTACAAATTCTCACATGCAATCATGATGTGTATATATAATGTACCAATAAAGACTTGAATTTTAAAAAATCTCTGATGTGCTATCAGTGTTGCCCCAATAAAATGGAGTCCAGGCCTCTGATAAAGCTGCTCACTGAGATGACTGAGACTAATTGGTACTGACACCCGATTTCCAGGGCCTCCAAGTCCTTTTGCACAAATAAATACAACTTCAAAAAGACAGTACTGAAAATGATTGGTCAGTAGCCTGCCTGGGAAGCAGTAACAATGTGGCCAAAGAGATGCTGTTACTAAGACTTCTCTGGATCTCTCTACTGTAAAAGATTCAGAGGAGGAGGGAAGGAGGTAGGAGAGAAGGGATAGGGACTGTAGAATAGGAACCAAGCTGTGTCAGGTGTGTGTACTCACTCCCCGAGATGAGTGTAAACTGCATGTACTGCCAATGTGTACTAATAAAACAAGAAAAAGAGTAAATCAACTTTGACATCTCGGGCAAGGGGACAGATTACAGTTATGCATTGCACTGTTTACTGAAAATAACTTTTTTTTTCTTACAAATAAATGGATAAGGTCAGAATCATGCTTCTGATGACACCAGCTTTAAGTATTTTCCACTGTACCCCTGCTCCTGAATTCATAGTTCTGATAGATCGTGTCTCCCTCCTCCACCAAAGCCAGAGCTTTTTCTGTGCTGGTCACCTAAATGGTTTGCAGGGCTTTGTCTTAAACTCTCCTCTTATAACTTTGTTTTATCAATGTTTCTGAAGAAATTTAGATAAAAGTTCTGCTATGTAACTTCACAAGTTTTAAGTTACTTTTTTTTTGAGAGTCTCACTTTGTAGTTCAGGCTGGTCATGAGCTCAGCCTTGAACTCACAGCAATCCTCCTGTCTCTGCTTCCCAAGTGCTAGGATTACAGACGTGAGCCACCATGCTTCGCACTGTGGTTTGTGGTTCAGATTGCTGATGGAGGTTAGTCTCCACACCAGGCATTGTTGTATGTGGTTACTGGGGCTTGAACCTGGGCCCTTGCACTTTCAAGACAGGCACTGGAACCACTGAGCTAAATCCTTGGCCCTGAGTTACTTTTAAAATGCACTCCCAATATGGGACCAGCTAGAAATGGTTCTGGTTCTAATAAGAGTACGGTGATCACCACAAATCAAGTTTTATTTGCATAGGGCTCTTGATGATTCTTATAT
>PVIR01035189.1:0-16671 GCA_004026965.1 Petromus typicus | reverse complement strand
AGTCAGAGGAGCTAGGCCCATTTGATCTGGTAATCAGTCATTAAATGAAGGACACGTGGAAAGACAGCTGAATATAGCCGAGGCAGTTCCTGAAGAGAACCAACAGCTGAGGGCTGTTTTCAAGTAGCACTCCCAGCAGCTGGACAATAAATCCTTCATTCCAGAAAGGGAGTATGGGAAGTACCTCATAGTATCTGCTGTACGTATCTTCCTTCATATGATTTTTTTGGTTTTTTGAGATTAGGTCTCCCATGTAGTTCAGGCTAATCTTGAGCTCATATGATTTCTTCTAATTATGATTTTTTTTAAAAAAAATTGTGGCAAAGAATAATATAAGGCCAGGGATTTAACTCAGTGGTGCCTCACACTTGTCTCATAAGTACAAGGTCCTGAATTAAATCTCTAGTACCGGGGGAAAAAAAAAAGAATTAGTTTTTCTTATGGAAAATCTGAAACATAATTCAAGTTCTGTGCATCTTAATAAAATAGTTCTTCCTAAGGTCATTTTGAAAAAATAATATTTTTATTTTGATGTGTATAAATGAGTATACTATTTAATTTAGTATTAGAAATGTCATATTGGAGTTCTAAAATTCTAGTGATAGGGATTGAAATGTGTAGCCAGCATATCTGAAGAAGACATCTACGTCAGCACTCATTTGACATAAGGAAGCTAAGAATAAGAGAGATAAAGGGCTATAAAACTAGTTGTTGACAAGTAATGATTGGAATATAGCTCTGTAAACATTGTAGCTAGTACCCTTGTATTAATGCTCATTTTCTAATTTATAAATTTTATTAGAATATATTCACAGTACACAATGATCACATTTATTATAGAGAGTAGATATGGATACTAATACATCTTAATTCTTAGTATATCTCTTTCCTCTCACCTTCGTTCCCTTTCCCTCCATCTCTTGGTAATTAATTTCTAATAATTTCTAAGACGATATTGAAGTTCTAAGACCAAGCAAGAGGATGTGTTTGTTTGTAATGGCCTTTAGAGCCATATTTTTGCTTCTGGGAACAGTGTTTTAGTAATATGCAGATGTTTTAATAACCACCATAATAGTCTACTCCTGAAGTTACATCACCTTAGACAGATGAAGCAAATTTATTTTTAACTTTCCTGGAAGATGATTCCACAGTTAACTTTGGAAACTTCCTCCTAATGACTGAGTTATCAGGTAATGGAAACTCTTCACTGTTAATTTACTGGCAGGATTATACAATGAATAAGAATTTTAAATGAAGTCAAGATGCTATTAGAATTTTTTGAATTTGTATTTCAGTGGTGCTGCTTTGTTTTGTTTTTTTGAGACAGAGTCTCGTTGTAGTTCAGGCTGGTCTTCAGCTCACACTATGTAGTCCAGGATAGCCTTAAACTCATGGCAAACCTGTTGCCTCAGCCTCCCAAGTCCTGGGATTTCAGGTGTGCACCACCACAGCCAGCCTCAGTGATGGTATCTTTTCAGAGATTATATTTTAAACATATTCTATCTACTTTTGTTTTTTGTGTTGTTTTGTTTTTCACTGGGGATCAGACTTGGGATCTTGCACTTGTGAGGTAGGTGCCAGAATCACTGAGTGAAATCCCTGGCTAAAACATATTTCATGAGTGTCATAATTGAGGTCAGAACTGATGGTGCCAAGCAATATTAGGGGTGTTTTTTGGTTTGGTTTGATTTTCTGAGATAGTATTTCACTACATAGTTTTTGCTGGCCTTGAACTTTCTACAGCTCAGACTGGCCTCAATCTTGCATGATCTTTCTGCCTAAACTTCCTGAAGATGGGATTGTGGGAGTGCATCATCTCCCACACCTGGCTCATTCTTTTAAATATATACATTTTGTTCTTAATTTGTTTTTGGTTTTATGTTTTTATAAGATCTATATGTATACAGTTTATTTTCAGGTTTACATTGCATGTTGACATAGATTTAATTAACCTAAGATTAAAAATAACTTATGCAAATATGTAAAACCCAAGAACATTACTATCTTACAAGTTCTAAATTAGTTTACAGAAGTTGATCACCTGATGTACCCAGTTAAAAGTATACAAAATTTTAAAAAAGTATAGCAATCATTTTATGTGTGTAAGTTTTAGGTGACAAAGGAAGAAAAGGAAGATAAAATCCCTTTATAGAACAATAATACTTTAGAGGGCCAGGGATTTAGCTCAGTGGTTCTGGTGCCTGCCTTGCAATAACCACACACAATCCTTGGCATGGTGACTCAGTCCCATTAGCAATCAACACCACACACCACATGCCAGGCGTGGCAGCTCATGCCTGTAATCCCAGCACTCGGGAGGCAGAGGCAGGAGGATTACTGTGAGTTTGAGACTTCCCAGGGCTACATAGTGAGTTTAGAGCCAGCCTGAATTATAAGGCAAGAGCCTGTCTCCAAAAAACAAAGTAGGAATTTTAATTTTTTTATTTTTTTATTTTTTTGAGACAGGGTCTTGCTTTGTATTTCAGGCCCTGAGCTCAGCCTCCAACTCACATCACAGCAATCCTCCTGCCTCTGCCTCCTGAGTGCTGGGATTACAGGCGTGAGCCACATGCCTGGCACTGTGGTATGTGGTACTGATTGCTGCTGGGCGTTAGTCTCCACACCCAGTATTGTATGTAGTTAACCACGGATCAAACCCGGTCCTTGCGCTTGCAAGACAGGCACTGGAACCACTGAGCTAACTCCCGAGCCCAAGAATTTTTTTTCTTAGTAAATTATCTGGTACCATAGACTTCAAAGAAGAAATAGAAACAGTTTTAGTCTTCAGAGATTCACTCTCATTGTACGTTTAATTTGTTTGGTTTTGGTTTTGGTTTTGGTGCTGGTTTTTGAACCCAGGGCTTTGTGCCTGCAAAGCATATGTTTTTTCTGAGCCACTCACCTCTGTATTTTAATTGCTTTGAATGTCTTTAACTCTTCAAAAAAGTTCCACAGTGAACCTTACAGTTAAAAAAAAGCCCTGCTAGTCCTGCATGCCTATAATCCCAGCACATAGGAGGCTGAAGCATGGAGAATTGCCATCAATTGCAGGTCAGCGTGAGCTAAAAAAGAAAAGAATAACTCCTGATTTGTCTGATTTTTAGGTTTGAAATTATAGATTGTGGTTTTTCGCAGGTTACTGTTTGGAATTATTTATAATTAAATAATCATGATCTTCCCAGTAAGATTTACTTGATAAATGCCTGTTTTGAATCAGGCACAATCCCCTTTTGTTGCTCTTTGTGTGTATTTTTGAGACAGGATTGCACCATGCTGCCCAAACTGGCTTCAAATTTCTGGGCTGAAATTACCTTGCTTCCTAAGTAGCTAGGATTGCAGACACATGTCATCATGCCCAGCAGTTTATACTTTTTAAAAGGGGAACATAGATACATATAGAAAAATAATTATGAATTGAGCTGAATATCAATAACACTTTTATTGAGTCCTTACCTTTGAAAATTCTGTATGTCATCCATCTGGCTATCTCATAAGAACGCTGTTCCTTAATTTTTATTTCCTCCCTCCTCTTCCTTCCTTGCTTCCTAGTTACCTGACAAGTAGCATCCTAAATTCTAAATCCTTGGGATCTAACAGTGAAGTAGACAATGCAGTATCTCTGGTCCTGTGGTATCTTAGATTCTTATGGGGCACAGGAGTGGGAGAAGACATACAATAAAAGATAAATATAGCAATATTTTAATTTTATGAATAATAATCATTGTTTGGAAGTGATTAAATACTGTGATAAGAGGAAAAAGTAATTTATAGCTCCTGTACAAGGGACACAAACTACATGGTAGAACCTTGCTAATTCAAGGAGTGGCTTGTGTTTAGGCACAGAGAAGTAATAAAGCCCACTTTTTGTTGTTGTTTTTGTAGTTTTTTGAAACGGGTAAGGCCACATTGTTAAATAAACTTTTTTTAGGGAGGGATAGAGAAGAGTGGCCAGTATAGCCTTATGAACAGGAAAAATCCAAGGCAGTGCTTGAATGTAGGCTGAAAATTTTCCACAAATGAAGACAAATATGAGAATTTTGGAGCTTTTCAATTATAAAGGTATCCTCAAAAAGGTCTAAATTTGAACAGATGTTAAACTTCCAACAAGAATGTAAGAAGAATAATCAACTATAGAGGGAAAGCTTCCTGAAAGTGAGAAGGAAATAATATTGAGGAAAAAAAATTTGACTGGATTCTTATATCCAGTGAAACTAAAAGGCAAAAATGGGGGAAAATAAGAGTAGGTTAGAGTAAGATTGAGAATGTTTTAGGACAATTCATAGTTTTTCAAAAGATTTTTTTAAAGTTTTTTTTTTTTTTTTGAGACAGGGTCTTGCTTTTGTAGTTCAGGCTGACCCTGAGCTCAGCCTCAAACTCACATCACAGCAATCCTACTGCCTCTGCCTCCCGAATGCTGGGATTACATGCATGAGCGCCACGCCCGGCACTGTGGTATGTGGTACTGGTTGCTGCTGGGCGTGAGTCTCCATGCCCAGTATTGTTATGTGGTTACCAGGAATTGAACCCAGGGCCTTGCTTTGGCAAGACAGACACCAGAACCAATGAGCTAAATCCCCGGCCCTAAAATTTTTTTTTTTTTTTAGAATTTTTTCTTATTGTCCTTTCTTTTTTTTTTTTTAATCTTTATTGGTACATTAGATATACACATCATGATTGCACTCCATAATGGGGATTTGTACCAGTATAAGGCACAACTTAATTCTCATTTTTTCCCATAGCCCTACCCACCCTACCACCCCCCCATATACATAAAATTTGTTTCCTTACTTTTTTGTTACAATCTCAACATTGTCCCCTTTCACTTTTTTTTACATTGAGCATTTTCTATTTCACAATATATAACATACAATGCTAGGACTCATTTACATCTTCATTTTCTCATACCAGAGAAAAGATGCGATATGTACCTATCTGTGCCCTATTTATTTCACTTAGGATATCCTCAAGGTCTAAAAATTTTTTTTTGAGACAGGGTCTCTCTTTGTACTTCAGACTGGCTTTGAACTCACTATGTAGCTGCAGGCTACCCTTGAACTCACAGCAAATTCTCCTGCGGCTGCTTCCCGAGGGCTGGAATTACAGGTGTGAGCCACCACACTCAGCATTGGGGTATGTGGTTACTGGCGATCGAATTTAGGACCTTATGCTTGCCAGGCAGATGCTGAGACCACTGAGCTAAATAAATTCTTGGTCCCTGAAGAGATGGTTTTAGGGATGGTTATCACTGAGAATATGATGCTTCAGCAAAGATTTTGTAAGGGAGTTTTATGGATATACCAGGGAAAAGTTCACTGTTGTAGCAGGCAGTTAATGCACAAGTTCCAAGACAGGTACTTGGTGTGTTAAAAACCTAGCAAGGCAACTGGTACAGGTGATGGTGGAGTGTGGTAATAGAATAATGCAAAAGGATATCTGGTGGTTAGCCACATAATTAGAGCCCAGGGCTTTGTCTTTTACTGGGCAAATTCTTGCTAGGATTTTGACTAGAGAAATGACATGATTTGACTTTTGTCATGAGTGTCCTGACTGCTGCATTTTTAGTGTATGGTTGTGAGAGGGAAAGAAATTCTTTAGTATGCAGAATAGAATCAATAGATTCTTAACAGTTTTGCAATTTTAAAATACACTGCATTTAGCCTGGTTTGGTAACAGATGCTGGGTGGCATAACACCCACAATATTGAGCCAGGATCTCTGTGAAATCAAGAAGGCTACCCTGAACTTTGTAGCAAGACCTTGTCTCAAACAAAATACAGTGCTTTAAGCTTCTAGTAATTTTAGGGGGTCTGCAATCAGTTTTTATGATATTATAGATATATTTAGGGTACATAGTAAGACATTTACATATATGAAAAACTTTGGAGACTTTCAAGCCATGTTTATTTAGATTCAGGTATTTTAATGTAAATTGCGATTTTTTTTTTTTTTTTTTTTTGAGACAGGGTCTTACTTTTGTAGTTCAGGCTGGTCCTGAGCTCACTATGTAGCCCAGGCAAGCCTCAAACTCACAGTAGTCCTCCTGCCTCTGCCTCTGAGTGCTGAGATTACAGGGTGAACCACCATGCCTTTCACTGTAGTATGGGGTACTAATTGCTCATCCAGCATTGTTGTATGTGGTTATTGGGGATCAACTTGGGACTTTGCACTTACAAGGCAAGTGTCAAAACGAACCACTGAGCTAAATCCCTGGCCCAAACACACACACACACACACACACGCACGCACGCACGCACGCACGCACACACACACAGACAAGCAGTGGCACTGAGCTAAATCCCTGTCCTCCACCCCCACACACCCAACTTTCATTTGTAGGTAATCCAGGAGGAAAAAGTGTTGAAGTACTTAGCAACTTTTGAGATATTTAGTTACTTAAAATAGTTATTCATCTATAATTTTGCAGCATTCACTAGCAAGCCATGTGAATCAGCTATACTTTTCTGAGTTAATTCTGATAGAGTGGAAGAATTGATTTAAAGAAGTATGATGGGCAAAAGTTAAGATATTTAGAAAGAAGAAAATTTGCAAATGATTGGTGATTCCTAAATTTGCTTTAGATTGGGTAACCCTTTCTAAAATGCTTGGGGCCATGAGTGTTAGTTCAGTCTTTCCAAGGCTGGACTATTTAAATAGTCTTTATTAATTGAGTATTTCCTATAAAAATTTTATTTTTATGGTTCTAGGGATTGACTCCAGTGCTGTTGCATTGAACTAAATCCTCAGTCTCCCTTCTTTTTTTGTTTTGAGACAAGGTCTTGCTAATATGCTAAATTGCCTGGGCTGGATTCAGACTTGCCATTCTTCTGCCTCAGCCTGAGTTTAGAGTAGCTGGGTTTGTGCTGTCATCATACTTGGCAGTTTTCCATCAATAAACTATATTCTGTGCTATTGTTTCTTCACATTTAAGAGATGTAACCAAATGCAACGTATAAATCTTACCTGAATCTTGATTTTATAAAAATCATCTGTAAAAGTACATTTGTGAGACATTTGGTGAGATATGAATACAAACTGGGTATTTGATAAAATTAAAGAATTTTTGTTATTTTTATTAGTTTTTTGACCATATAAATGAAATATCCTTGTTTAAATATATCTGGGTAAGATAATAAGTCAGAAAATTTCTTCAAAATACATCATTGTGGGTATAGATGAAGCAATTGTTACTCTTGGGAATCTAGCTAGTGAATATATGAATGGATACATGAAACTTGCTATACTTTTTAAAATCAGTAGTTTGGGAGACAGGGGAAGAGGACGCAGCCAGAACCCTCCTGGCAAGCTCCAGTCCCCTGTGAGTCCCACAGCAAAAGCATTAGAAAACAACAAAATCAGAACCTTGAGAAAAAGGCTGAGCCTGGGCTTGACTGTCCGCTGTTTTGAGCAGCAGCAACAGAAGGCCAAATACCTCAAGCTCAGTGCACCTTTATTTGAAGCAAGCCTTCACACCCAAACTCCTAGTATGGATAGGGCAGGGCAATAATCCCTGTAGTTGAAGATCCTGTAGGGCAGGGCAGATGTCTACCAGTAATCGTTGTAGTTGATCCTGCACTGCAGGACATGGCAGGGCAGACATCCCTGAGTCATCTGAGGTTCTCGACATAGTAGAAACCATATAATAAAAATGGCCATTTTTTTTTTTAAGGTCAGTGGTATTGAGTATATTCACATTGTTTTATAACCAATCTCTAGAATATTTTATATGGCAGAACTGAAACTGTATCCATTAAACAACACCTTATTTCCACATCTTCTCAACCTCTGACAGCCATCATTTTACTTTCTGTGAATTTTACTGTTGTAGATACCTTGTGTACTGGGAATCATATAATGTTTTTCTTCCTCTGACTGATTTTTCTCAGAACAGTATCATTTAGCTTCATCCACTGAATATCATATGTCACTATTTTTCTATTTTAAGGTTGAATAATATTTCATTGTTTGTGTATAACATGTTTTTTCTGTCCATTCATCTGTTGATGGACACTTGGTTGCTTGTTCTTTTGGGCTATTGTGAGTAGTGAACAAAAATGTTATGGCTGTGGAGCACAGATCTTATTTTTGTGTGTGTGGTACTGGGGATCAAACTCAGGACTTTGTGCTTGCCAGGGAGACACCACTGAGCTACATCCCCAGCCTGTATAAATCTTGATAGTTAGTTAACTGTTCACAAAATATAGAACAGTGATGGTGAACTTTGTAGAACTTTCAGTGATAACAAAAAATCAGCTGCAGCGCATGTTCCATAGGTTCACTGTCAGTGATATAGAAGTATAATGAAAAATAAGCCTGAAAAATAGACTAGTGACAGATTGAAGAGAACTTTGAAAATAGCAATTTGGGACCTATGTATGTAAGCCATTCAAGACTCAGCAGCAGTGTAAGGACAGGACTTTCTCTTTCATTGTACTGTACGTCCACTTTCTTTATTAATTATTCTTTTTTAAAATGTTCACATTCTAGAAGTTCTAAATCTGCATTCCAGCTAAGTTTGGCTGTTTTGTCTCTCTTCATTGACGCACTTTAATTTTGTTATAGTTTGATTCAGTAGATTTCTGCTTGTACAGTGTCTGGGATATAGAAATATGTGACTAAAAATCCAGTATGAGAATTTAAAAGTCGGTTTCATATACAAGGAAGTTCCAATAGAATACTTCAAAAAGAAAGAAAAAACTCAGCTGGGTACAAGTTGAAAACCTTGTAGAATCAGTGGATAGTTAGAATAATCTTTTTGGAATGTAAATCTTGGATCCTTTCACTATTCTATCTCATTTTCCGTGGTTCTCCCAAATTCCTAAGGTAGCTTCAAAGTTCTTCATGGTTCTAACTGTTTTCTCTAGCCTCAGGTTCCATTGGATTTTGCGTTTTCTCCTTCCTCTCTGTTACTCTTCTTCCTTTGGGGTTTTACTCTCCTCAGAGTGTGTGTGTGTGCAAGGTCGGGCCCTTGTGCTTGCAAGGTAGCAACGGTACCACTTAAGCTAAATCTCAGCCCTCAGAGTTTTAATATAGTATGTGTACTGAAACAGTATGTGTTTGAAGGATGATATATGCTATTGTATCATAGAGGATGTGATACAGATGCTGAGATGAAGGAAAGAAGTGTTATTGGTAATTGGAGTTTAAGCATTGTCTTTGACTCATCATTCTGAAAAATGGACAACCAGAGCAGAAAAACATGAACTTTTTGCTTTTTAAACTTGAGAAACTATTTTATTTAATGAAGAATATTCTAATTTTTATAAAGAAAGAGGAAGGCTTGAGAAGTATTTATTGATATCTTAGGGTACAGCTCATTTCAGACTTGATAAAACATGGTCCATAGGAACCAAATCTCAGTTCTCTATGTCATATTGATCATTAGATTGAGTGACAATGAAACTATATTCTACAAAGTGAAAGTTTTATATTCAGTATCATTTTTTGTATTAAATTAAAATTAATCAGTACTGTTCACTACTGAAAAGTATTGTTACCTTCAGTTTTATATTAAAATGGGTTAGGCAGACAGAATTGTTATAAAGAACCTACTTGTCAAAAGAACAGGCTCTTGGGGGCCGGGGAGTTAGCTCAGTGGTTCCGGCGCCTGTCTTGCAAGCGCTAGGACCCGGGTTCGATTCCCCGGTAACCACATATCTATACTGGGTGTGGAGACTCACGCCCACCAGCAATCAGTACCGCATACCACAGTGCCGGGCGTGGTGGCTCGCGCCTGTAATCCCAGCACTCGGGAGGCAGAGGCAGGAGGATTGCTATGATGTGAGTTTGAGGCTGAGCTCAGGGCCAGCCTGAACCACAAAAGTGAGACCCTGTCTCAAAAAAAAAAAAAAAAAAAAAAAAAAGAACAGGCTCTTTGTTGTGAGAAAAAGAAAAGTTTATTCCAGTTATTAGAGACAAAAATCAGGAGGTCTGGTAGCTAGCTGGGAAAAATTTTATCCCTGAATGAAGGTACTAAATAAATAACATCAGGGAAGAGAGATTAGCAATTGACCAGGGAAAGGAGTTAGGCTTGTGTAGAGGTATTGAAGGGGCCAGGGGGTTTGGGGTATATTCATGATTTAGATGATAGGGCTGTGTGCTCAGATACACATATGTTCCTAACACTTCTCCGATTTAGAGGTTGTAAGCCACATTTCTGACTGGGAAACTGCTGGTATTGCTAAAAGCAGTCTGTTTGTTTTCCTGTTGATTAAGGGCAGATCTGATAATTACACTTTATTTCCTAGACTTAAGGAAATTGTAATTCATTCAACAAATACTTTGTTGACACCTGCATGATACAAAATTAATTTGAAAGGTGCTAGCTAGATAGCATTCCAGAAGATACTGTGATGTGACTTTTTTCAAGGAACTACCTGCATAATGTAGAAAGTAAAATGTAGCAGTAATATCAACTAAGAGTTTTATTATCAAATTACTTACCTGCAAATACATCTTATCTAGCTATTACTATAATGTTCAGATTGGGTTCTTCATGTTTCAGCCAAATACACATAATTTCTAAGAAAAACTTGGACTGTTAACTTTTGGGGATTGAACATAAGGTCTCATGCGTTCTAGGAAAGTACTTCTAAGCTACACCGCAGCCTTTTTACAGTTTCATGTTGAGTTGGTTAGAGTGTCACCATGTTGGTTTTGAACTTTCTGTCATCCTGCCTTAGCCTATGAGTAAATGAAATTACAGGAGTGGGTCATCATGCTAGGCTCTTTCTTTTAATTTTCTTTTGATTCTTAAGTAGCCTAGATAAAGGCAGGCCTACTAGACCAGCCCTGTTTATTATTAGCACTTTAGAAGCAAACCTATCCCTTGGCACACCCATCCAATAAAACTATGCATAGTTACAGGAAGATGAAAAAGAAGGAATTCTTATGTTTTACACTTTCATTCCTCATTGTAATGTCACTGTTTCTTTCCCTGGGTTTCATAGTTGATGTTAGCACTCAGAGCTCCTGAGACAAAAAATGCCCAAGTTGAAAATAAGGGGCGAGGGCCTGAGGAGGTTTAACACATTCCTACTGGTTTGAACAGCTAGAGAAGTGAGAACATACAAGAAAAGGAAAGGACATACTAAGGTAGAAAGTATGGCTGTCTACTTTGAAAACTGAAAACAGCATTTTGGGACCATGTGTGTGTAAGCCATTCAAGACTCAGCCGCAGTGAAAGGACAGGACTTGCTCTTTCATTGTACTGTGTGTCCATTTTATAATTATTCTCTTTTTAAATGTTCATTCTAGAAATTCTAAATCTGCATTCCAGCTAAGTTTGACTGTTTTGTCTCTCTTCATTGATGTACTTTAATTTTGTTATAGTTTGGCTCAGTAGATTTCTACTTGTACAGTAGTCTTTTCTACTTGTACATTGAGTCTTTTCTTTGGCTCTGAATTGTACACTGGGTAGGAGCGTGGAACCTACTGCAAAGGTCTCAAGTAACAAGATGGGGAAATAGCTCAGTGATAGAACATGGCTGCATTCAGTCCCAGCTCCCCCCACCCCCATTGAAAATCAGTCATGCTAAAAATGACTATTGCTACGAAAAATGACATTAGGATTTTAGAAGATGATGGTGGTTCTTTTATAATTTACCAAACGTTGTTTTAGTCTGTTACAACAAGAAAGATAAGAATAAGATCTATTATGTTTCCTTTTTTGGATATCTTTAGTATTCTCGTCATGTTTTTCTGTTCCCTGAAGTTTTCATCAATTAAATTGAAAAGTATTTAATGAAAAATGATACAAGGTTTAGCAATATGGCTTTTGTTTATCCACTCTTTTAAAAGCCTGAAATTGTGTATGCACTCTTAAGTAAGAACTTATTATATTACTAGATGATTGATTATGCAAAGATTTATTCTGTGTCAACATTGAATTACAGAGCAAGGTATATGTGTTTGTATGTAGTGGGAGGCATCATAATCCTGGACTTGAAATTATATCATAAAGCATCTGTGATAAAAATGTGTGATATTGCCACAGAAACAGACATGAGGATCAGTGAAACAGAGTACAGGAACCAGAAACAACCCTAAGCACCTTTTAATAATTTGATCTTTGACAAAGGATCCAAAAACATACACTGGAAGAATACATGGTGATGAGAAAATTGGTTATCCCAGCAGAAGATTAAAGACTACTGGGACCGGGGATATAGCTCAGTGGTTCCGGCGCCTGTCTTGCAAGCTCAAGGACCCGGGTTCAATCCCCGGTAACCACATAACAATGCTGGGTGTGGAGACTCACCCCAGCGGCAACCAATACCACATACCAGTGCCGGGCGTGGTGGCTCACGCCTGTAATCCCAGCACTTGAGAGGCAGAGGCAGGATTGCTGTGATGTGAGTTTGAGGCTGAGCTCAGGGCCAGCCTGAACCACAAAAGTGAGACCCTGTCTCAAAAAAAAAAACCTAAAAAAAAAAAAAGAAGAAGATTAAAGACTACTAATATCTTTCACTGTGTACTAAACTAAAATCATGGGTCAAAAAATTAAATGTTAAAATCGAAACATAACATACTGGAAGACAAAATAGGTAAAACTTTTGAAGTCATAGGTTTAGAAGTCATAGATATAGACAAGGACTTTTCTTTAAACAGGGTCTCACTCTGTAGTTCAGGCTGGCCCTGAGCTCACTATGTAGCCCAGGCAAGCCTTGAACTCATGGTAGTCCTCCTGCCTTGTCTCCCGCGTGCTGGGATTACAGGAATGAGCCACCACACCTGGCATTGTGGTATGTGGTACTGATAGCTGATGGGCATGAGTCGCCATGCCCAACATTGTTATATGTGGTTATTGGGGATCAAACTAGGGACCTTGCACTTGCAAGGCAGGTGCTGGCTCCACTGAGCTAAATCCTTGGCCTGACAAGGACTTTCTGAAGGAACTTTGGTTGCCCAGGAAATAATACCAAGAATCAACAAATGGAATCATACCAGTTTAAAAAGCTTCTGTACAGCAGGAAACAATGAGTAATAGGCAAAGTTATTGCCTTGAGTTTTGTTTTGTTTTGTTTTGTTTTTGATATGTACTGGGGATCAAACTCTTGAGCTTGTGCTTGCAAAGCAGGCGCCAGAAACCCTGAGCTAAGTTCCTGGCCCCAGTGAACACAATGAAAAGACCATCTACCAAATGGGAAAAACGTTTTGTCAGCAATTCTTCAAATAAAGCACTAATATCTAGAATATGTAAGAACTAAAAAAAAAAAATTAGAACTCCCTCAGAATAAAAGACCTAGTAGTCAAAAAATGCATAACTGGAATGAATAAACATTTCACAGAAGTAGTAGTACAATGGCCCACAAGTATATGAAGAGAGGCTCAAGGGTCACTGGCTGTTACAGAAATGAAAATTAAAACAGCAATGAAGTTCTTACCCCAGAAAAGATGATTGTAATTTAAAAAATCAAATAGTAACAAATGCTAGGGAGGTTGTGGAGAAAAAGGAATCCATTGTTGGAGGAGATATAAATTAAACAACTACTAGGGAGATTCTTTAAAAAAAAATGAAATAACTATTTCCCTTTCAGAGATCTTCTCAAAAGAGTTAAAGACACTATATTGCATTGATCATGCATACTCATGTTTATAACAGCAGAATTCACAATAGCTAACTCTAGGTAGTGACCTATGTTCAGATAAGTGGACAAAGGAGATGTATTACTCTTCCATAAAAACGTTATTTGTAGGAAGATGGATACATCTTGAGACTATAGTGTTAAGTGAAATAAATTAGACACAGAGACTTAAATATTACATGATTTGTCCTATATGAGGAAGTTAAAATACATATAAAAAGCACATTAAAAGATAGTAGGCAGTAGGCAAAGGGAATCAAGAGATGTAGAGGGAGAAGGGGCAAAAGGGATAGATGAATTAAGACATACTATGTACATGTACAAACTTTACAGAAGAAATATAAACGTGTTGCGAAGCTGCACAAATGAAAGGCAATCAAGGGATGCAGAGAGGAGGAAAGGATAAGGGAAAGGAATGGAAAAAGGAATTAAGATATATTATGTACATCCGTCAGTTCTGCACAAAGAATTAAATATAAACATGTATTACAAAACATTTACTAATGAAAAATATCCAGCCCTTTGGTGAGTCTGATAAGTAGTAAAGTTTTAAAGTCTTTCTATGTGATTTTTGGGTTTTTGGTATTCTTTTGTGCAAAATGCCAGTATTCTCTTTCTATCTGAAAAGTGAACCTTAATTTCAAATGCTTAAGTACTTAGAATTCATGTTTGAGTTCACTTAGCATAATTTTATTTGACCTCTAATAAAGTAGGTTCCTGAGAACCTACTAAATAATAGCATTATTGGTTTATTAATTACTGTAACATGAATTTGTCTAACTTCTTCCCAAATGTAAAGTATTTTAAAAATTATTTTTAAATTTCTTAAATATTAAAATTTGTTCCTTAATGCTATTTGTTTCTAAATGTTTCTCAGCTCTTCAGTAAGTGCTAAATAATGTTTTAAAATCATTACAACTCACATATCTAGTGTTAGCTTTTGGCTAAATAACTTCAGAAAAATCTTGCAATAGAATAAACTTATTTTAGTCAAGATAGTTTAAAATTTTAGAAATAAACTGCAGTAATATGAACTAGATTTAGATTAGTAGTTCAGTCTTCAAACTTTTGCACTGATGACCTCTAGTGGTCTTAAAGCTAAAAATTATCTGCTGTCAAGTATCAATAAATAGCAAGTATTTTTCATGTCATAATTAGGTTGTGATTGTTGAATAAATTTAGACTATGTAAAATATTATCAAAAATGAGCACTTCATCTGCATTTAAAGGAAAAAGGTAGCTGGGCAGGGTGGCACATACGTAATCCCAGTACCTCAAGAGAGTTGGGAAGATCACAGGTGTGAGACCTGCCAAGACTTCATAATGAGGCCCTGTCACTACAAAGAATTATGAAATTCAGCAAAAAAAAAGTTTGTTACCAACTGAAATTCCATATAGCAAACAAGTTTATAAAAGTCAGTTTTTGCTTTTACAGCGTTTTTGATAAAGAATTCAAGTTAACTTCTACTTTCATAGTTTTTAGATGACAATAATTAAAAGAATTAAGTTTAACTTGGTTAGGAAGGTTAACAGATGAAAATTTTAATGGCCCAAAAAGTCCTTGTTGAGGATATAACGCAGTGGTGCAGCTTTTACCTTCCATGTGCTGAGTTTATTCTTTAGCTCTGCAAACCCAGGGCCTGCACGTGTTAGGCAAGTGCTTAGCCACTGGGCCAACCTCTGAGTCCAACTCCATCCTTTAATGAAGCAACCTCATATTGCATTGTAAAACCTTTTTCCCTTCTTAACAAAAAGACCTAAGTCCTGAACATTCTTTTCTTCTATTTTTTGACCTTATTACCACAATAAAAATATACTTCTTTATAAATCAACAACTGAGTAAGGTTTTTAAGAAACTTTTAAAACTATGATATAATTTATGTACAGAAAAGTGCTTAGAAACATAACTATAGATAATTTTCGATAGTACATTTTAACAATATTGTCTTGAAATCAATGGATTTGGGATATATTTATGTTTAATTTCTCAGTAGTGTTTTGTATTTCATTACATGTCTCACATTTTTGGACAGTTTAATGTCTAAAATATTTTATCTTTTTTATCCGTTACAAGTGGAATGCTTTTAATTTCATTTTTAGTTGGTCGTTAGTGTATAGAAATATGTATTGTGTTTGTATATTAAAGAATGTATTTATTCGAACAGATTATTGTGGATTCTTTGGGGTACCTATATAATGTTACCCGTGAACAAATAATTTTACTTCTTCCTATTTGCTTACTTTAATTTTCTTGCCTAATCAGAACTTTTGTACTGTGTTGAGTAGAAGTAATGAAAGCAGGTGTGTTTTTCTAGTTCTAATCTTAGAAAAGTTTCAGTGTTGGGTTATTGAATGTAAGTTTTGTATGGAGTTTTCATATATGGCTTTTTTGGGGAGAGTACCAGGGATTGAACTCAGGACCTTGCAAGGCAGGCACCAGAACCACTGAGTTAAATCCCTAGCCCTCATATATATCTTTTATTGTATTGAGATAGTTACTTCTGTCCTAAATTGGATTTTTCATTCTTTTTTTTTGAGACCTGATCTCGCTTTGTAGTTCAGGTTGGCCCTGAGCTCAGCCTCAGACTCACATCACAGCAATCCTCCTGCCTCTGCCTCCAGACTGCTGGGATTACAGATGTGAGCCACCACGCCCGGCACTGTGGTTTGTGGTACTGATGGCTGCTGGGTGTGAGTCTCCACACCCAGTATTGTATGTGGTTACCAGGGGATCAAACCGGGCTGTTGGGCTTGCAACACAGGCACCAGAACCACTGAGCTAAATCCCCGGCCCCTAAGTTGGATATTTAAAAATATCATGAACAGGTGTTCAAGTTTTAGCCAGTGCGCTTTTTGTATAAACCAAGATGACTGTATGGTTTTCTCTCTTTGTTCTGTTAATGTGGCAAATTACACTAGTCGTTTTTTTTAAATGTACATGTTACACTAGGCAGGGCTGAGGAGTTAGCTCAGTGCCACTTTGCTTGCCTTGTCAGCACAAGATCCTGAGTTCGATCCCTGGTACCACATAAACACATACACACAAATCACGTATTAAACTATGCTTGCATTACAGAAATAAATCACAT
>PVIR01035188.1:0-16677 GCA_004026965.1 Petromus typicus | reverse complement strand
TTTTTTTTTTACTCTTTGGATTCCAGTAAACAATTGTATTAATTCTGAACGAAGGGCAGACTCAGTTATGGATGTACAAGATGCACAGAAAAGCATTTTAATTGATATATTGTGTTTAATAGTGTCTATTTTCATGCACTTCCATAACAGTTGGTGAGTGGCATCATATCTAAATATGCTCATATGAATTTCCAATCCCAGAGTGATTATGAATAGAATGTATTGGAGAAAATACAGAAGTATTTAATAAACAAATGGATAAAAATCAGTGTGAAAGCAACAACATATATATGTATGTATGTATGTATGTATGTATGTATGTATATATATATATGCACTGAGAGGATTACGATATTAGATTTGCCACACATCTAAGCATCAAGGAGGAAATATATAGACCTGTTTTGGAACACTTTCTTTCAAATAATTAGACTTGCCACAAGAGAAGAAGAAAACTACAGGCAGCGATAAAAAAATAAAATAAAATAAAATAAAAAAATAAAAAAACTTCCGAATTTGATATGAGAACATAAAGAAAAGATCAGGCTTTGAAATAGAGACATCAGAAACGCACGAAGGTATAGGATCACCTTAAAAACAAATTTTGATCTTGTAGTCAAGACAAAATTTCTATGCTAGAAAGAGAAAAGAGGCTCCAAGAAATTCTTTTAACCTACATGTGGTAGAACAAGAAAGGGTCTGAGGTAAGAAAGAAGCAAAAATTTTCAAATACAGATAAACTTTCGTAAAAAAAAGTTAGATACACATCATGCAGAAATGCCAAAATAAATTTTCTATTACTATATGAAGAGAGTTGGGGCATGAGTGCTAATGCAGCATACAGCTGAAGAAAGTTGTATCATAATCTTTGATACTCAGAAACATAGTTAAATAATGAAGCAATGAAAGACATGCTGACCCTTATCGCTATATGACACACAGCAATTATATCCTTCACTAAATGATTTATTATAATAAACCTTAGCTGGGGAAAATTGGTGAAGTGTTAAAATTATTCAGAGTAATGCAATTTGAGGGCTAAAAGAATTTAGAGCCAAAGACAGTGCATTCCAGGAATATAAGAAAATGAAGAAAATACTGTGTTTTCTGCCAATTTTTAAGATGAGAAAATTATCTGCAGGTTGAAATTATAGGAAACGGGAGACTGGATCTTGGAGAATGGAATGGAAGAAGCATGAGAGGCCCTAGAGAAAAGGAAGTGTGGAGAGAAAATATCTGCGTAGAAACTACCCTTGCCTAATTTGAGAAGTAACACACATAGAAGCATTTGCGAGAATCAAACAGAAGAATGTTCGTAAATATTTTGAACTGACCACATCACCACAAGCTCCTAGGAAAAATTTGGACAAGCTAGTTCAAAAGTAAAAATTTCCCCTGCAATATGAAAACTTTGTCAACTTTTGGGTACTTGATATAAATCAAATTTTGCATAATAATTGAGTTCCAAAGACAACTAAACACATAACATTAACATTTTCTTCCTTTCCTCCTGATTACTATCATGTCTCTCTCCCCTTCATGCTGTATATACCATTTTAAAATCAATGTTAAAGTAATGTGATTGGCAGACACATTATATGTCCTATGGCAATATGCACTAAAGTTTGAAACATTTTCTCAGGTATCGTCATTTTACTTATAAAATTAAATAACTTTGATTCTTGGAACTTCTGATGTAATATTTGGCAACTATATTAGTTAGATAAATTTCTTTATCCAAGTTTACTGAAATATAATTAATAATCATAAATTATCTTTGATATACATATTTTATTGTATATTTAAAATTAATGCTACAATTAATCACTTAAAATATCCATCATCTCACATGGTATCCTTATATGGATATGTAAGAATATCTACCTTCATAGGAAATTTTAATAATATAATGCCTACATACTAATTTAATCTTCTCATAACTGACTGCAAGCTCATACTCCTGGAAAAACAACTCTTCAATTGTCCAACTTAACAACCCTTACAATCCTCATTCTACAATTTCTATGTGTCTTTTACTTTTGACATAAAAGACCATTCTGCACATGAGTAACATAATTCAGCATAATTGTGTTACAAATAGTGGGTTTATCTTTACTATGGCCATTTCTGTCCATACTTCAGCTCTTTCAATATTGGCTATTTTGAATAAATCTGTCATGAATATGTAAATATATGTATTCAAAGCAATATATCAATTCAGAGTAATCTGTCAGTAACATCTAAATATATATATTCTGAATAATATATTTATTGAAAGTGATGCTATTTGAAGGCTAAAAATTTTCAGAACCAAAGACAGTGCATTCCAAGAGTCCAAGAAAATGAACAAAATACTATTTTCTGCCAATTTTAAAATGCGAATATTATCTGCGTATATATATATATTTATATATATATATATGATACAGACTATAAATATATATGGTACTATATATTTAATGCAGATATATACATTCTATATAAAAGTACATAAGTATATATATGTATATGACACACAGATATGTTTTTGTGTATATATATATATATATATATATACACACATACACACAGATATGCATTTTTGGCATAATATCCTTTATATATACAACATATATACTATATATATATCATATTAATGCAATTATATACTGTAGGAATGTTGAATCATATGGAAGCTTTCTTTTTAACTACTGGAGGAACTTCAACCCTGTGCTAATTTCGAGTGGCATTAACAATACATTTCCTCCACATTTTCATGAGTTGTTGTTATGTTTCAATTTTTCTTAGTAACTGTTTTCAACAGGCATGGGGTGATCTCTCCCTGTGGTTTTGTATTGCATGTCCTTGAATATGAAAGTCATCAGGTATCAAGTGTATGTCTTTGATTTTTTTCAATTAGATTAGATAGAGTTGTTTAACTCCTTACTTGTTATACAGATCAGATAATAACCCTGGTCAGACATGTGGCTTTCATATACTTTCTCTAACTCTGTAGCTTGCCAATTCATTTTATTTTTTCTTGTCCTATGTAGAAATTCTTTAGGGAAATATAGCCATGATTGTCTATTTTTGCACTTCTTGACTGTTCTGATAGCATATAAAAATAATTCCTAACCTCATGGAAATTTTGCCCAGTGTTTTCTTCTTGGAAATTTACAGTCACAAATTTTATGCTTTCATTCTGTTTTGAGTGCGTTTTTTTCTTCCATAGGGTATAGCATAAAACTACAAACTCTCTTTTCATCATATAGATACTCAGTTTTTCTATCAGGTTTGTTGAAAAGACTAACATTTCTTCACTGTAAGTGTATTCATGGAAGATTGACCAATGTTATATATGAGCTGAGTTTTGAACTTACTTATCAGGTCCCCTAGTTTGTGTCTGTTTCAATGACAGTACACAACAGACTATTTGAATACCCTGACTTTGTAATATAATTGAAATCAAGAAGTATGGTCATCCCAAGGTTCTTCTTTTTTAAAAAAATGTTTTTATTGGTATGTTTTATACATATACTGTATCTCTTGAATAATCACATTCTGCATTGAGATCTTGTACCGGTACATGAAACTTCTTCATTTTCTTTTGTTTCCATTCCCAGGCCCACCCTACAATCCCCACCCTTATATACATAAGCTTTTCTTTCCTTTTTAACAACAACAAAAAAAATTTGATTTTTTTTCTATCCCTTTTTCACTCTCTCCTATCTACCCTTCCCCCTTTCCTTTACACATTTTCTTCCTATTTCACATTACCTATCATACATTGTGGCATTTACTCACACCTTCAGTTTGTCATACTAGAGAAATGATATGGTATTTACACATCTGTGTTCTGTTTATTTCACTTAGGAGTACATCTTTAAGGTACATGCATTTCAATATAAACGACTCAAATTTATAATTCATTATAGCTGAGTAATACTCCATCTTATAAACAAAACAAAACACATATTTATCCAGTCTCCTCTTGATGACTATTTGGGTTGTTTCCAAGATTTAGCTTTTACAAATTGAGTTGCTATAAACATGGGTGCTATGTCATACTATGGTATGATTGTTTTTATTTTTGGTTATATACCTATCAGGGGAATAGCTGGGTGAAATTGGACCTCAAGTCCTAGTTTTTCAGGGAATCTCTATGCATCTTCATAGTGCTTAAACTACTCTACATTCTTACCAACAGTGGAGAAGGTATCCTTTCTCCCCACAGACCCACCAGCTTTTATTGTTGATTAATTTTGTGAAAACAGCTATTTTTTTGTGGAATGAGATGGAATCTCAATGTTGTTTTCACCTGCATCTCTTGAATGACCAGAGATGCTCAAAATTTTTTCTTGTTTTTCTGTGTTGCCTTTACTTCATCTATATAATATCTGTTCATTTTAGATGCCCATTTCTAAATGGATCTTTAAATCAGGGGGCGTGGGTAACTGATTTTTAAAATTCTTTGTATACTCTAGGTATTAAACTTTTGTCCTAGAAGCAGGTGGTAAAAGTTGTTTCCCATGCTGTAGGTTTTCTCTCTCTCTCTCTTTCTATTGGTAGCTCCTCTTGCTGTGCAGAACCTTTTTAAAAGAATGAGATGCCAGTTGTTGATTCTGATAGTTCCTATGCTCCTGAGGTTTTGTTCTTAAAGTTTTTTGCCAATCTCTCCAATGTTCTATGCCAGTGTCTCAGAGAGTTCTACCTAACCTGTTTTGCAGCAGGTTTAGTGTTTCTGTTCTAATATTTAGATCTCTAATCCACTTTGATTTTGAATTAGATCTTATCAAATTTAAAAGCTTCCATAGGCAGATAAAAAGTATATTAGAAACAACCTAATGAATATTAAAAAATATGGCCCACTATCTTAGAAGACTAATGTCCAGATTATTATATATATATATATACATACACACACATATATACATATATATATATACATATATACACATATATACATATATATACATATACGTATATATGTATATATATGTATATATATGTATATATGTATATATATATGTGTGTGTGTGTGTTTGTGTGTGTGTATATGTATATATATAGCTAAAAAATTAGACCTATCCAAAAAAGATTCCCCCCCCAATCAACTGGATTAGACACTTCTCAGAAGAAGTGTAAATGGCAAATAAATACATGAAAAAAAATATTCAACATCTCAGGCCATTAGTTAAAGGAAAATTAAACTGAACTTTCATTCTTGAAAGAATAGCTATCATCCAAAAATAAATAATAACAAGTGTTGTTTCAGCTGCAGTGAAAAACCTTTCTACATTGTTGGTCTAATGTAAACTAGTGAACAT
Organism: Petromus typicus; assembly: GCA_004026965.1. Classification (NCBI taxonomy): domain Eukaryota; kingdom Metazoa; phylum Chordata; class Mammalia; order Rodentia; family Petromuridae; genus Petromus; species Petromus typicus. Next base: position 11,371 of record PVIR01035188.1, on the reverse strand, counting down.
TATAAGTAATTCTGCCATAAAGAAGTATAGGCTTCATTCATTTGTAGAAAAAATAGCTTTGCTTGAGATCAAAATGTTAAGAGAAATAAATCAGACACAACTCTAAATACCACGTTTTTTCTTATATGATATATAAATAAAAATGAAACCATGTCAATGTATGTAAGTAAAAATAACGCTCTGGTATTATTTACACATACTTAAATGGATTGAACAGGGGAATTGCTACATAACTACAATTTGATCCAGGAAATGGAACATATTTAGTTCTGTTCTGGAACAGAATAACTGGCAATGCTAAGGGGCAGCTAATGCCAAAGAAAGTGAAAGAGATACATAAAGGAAGGTTAAAAATCTAGAACTCTGACAAACTTTTAAGCCACATTACAACCTTTGGCTTTTAGTTTCTGTGTGATGAAAACCGGAAGATGTTATTATAAATTCAAAAACAAGGGGCTGGGGATTTAGTTCAGTGGTTCCGGCGCCTGTCTTGCAAGCGCAAGGACCCAGGTTCAGTCCCCAGCAACCACATATACAATACTGAGCATGTAGACTTACTCACAGAAGCAAATAGTACCACGTACCACAGTGTCGGGAATGGTGGCTCACGCCTGTAATCCCAGCATTGGAGAGGCAGAGGCAGGAGGATTACTGTGATACAAGTTTAAGGCTGAGCTCAGGGCCAGCCTGAATTATAAGCAAGACCATGTCTAAAAAAAAAAAAAAATGTATATGTACACACACACACACACACACACACACACACACACACATGTACATATCAAGAAGAAGCAGTTAGCTCAAATATTCTTTGAAGAAACAACCTAAAGATCCAAGAATTTCGGTGTGGTTGACAATACAGAAATTATAGAAAAATGGTATTACATAATTTAAAACAATTTTACTTATATTTAATAATCATATTCTAGTTTAACACACGTTTCACAAAAAAATTAATCCTGTAAATGTATTACATTAAAAAGTCCATTGATTTTATATCTCCCATAAGTCATTATAGATAAAGATGATGTAGTATAGATATGAAAAAGAATATTATCCTGTCTTAATAAAACAGGAATTCTGCTATATCTTAGTAGTTCATTCTACTGTAAAATATAGAATAAGTGGCATATAAACATTAGAAATTGATTTCTAATAATTCTAGAATCTAAGAAGCTTAAGGTCAAAGTAGTGGATGATTCCACACTTCTTGTTTCATAGATGATCATCTCATTACCATATCAGAGATGATGCCTGGGAAAGAGAAGCTGTTCTAAGTCTTTTTGATGAAAAGGACACTAACTGGATTCAAGAGGCATCGTGTTTATGGATAAAGCACAGCTTAATGTTAACATCATTTAGAGCATGACATTGAGTGTTAATATGTCAATATAAAGTTTAGGGGTGCCATTTAGTGTATAGCATGGTATATATTACAGCACGGACAAAACTTGAACATATTATGCTAAATAAAAAGTCTCATTGAAGGCCATGAATTGTAAAATGTGCAGCCATTTTTGTGAAGCATTAAAATCATTGAATTCATAGAAGATTAGGTTTAAAGTGGCAGTTATGAGAATTTGAGGGAGGGCTTATTCAATGACTATTAAATTTCAGTTATGCAATGTAAATAAATTCTAGAGATACGCTATAAAATTCATGCCTAGAGCATACACTGTATTATATACTCAAGAATTTTAGAGGGTGTATATCATGTATAATATTTTACTGTCCTTTAGAAGAAAACTGAAATTCTATTGTGCATAATTTATAAAATTCTGTCTGAAGACATCTGATGCATAAAACAGGATCTTATGAACATATAAACTTTAATGAAAGTTGTTCTGTTGAATAATAAAAAAGAAAATAATCAAATTCATTATGAAACATCCACATCATGTACAGTAATTGCACTTTTTTAAACTAAAACACCATAATTTAAAAGCAGAATTCAAAAGATTTGAGAAAACTATCATTAAAACACTTCACTGAAATAATTGCATGCCATATTCCTCAGAAAACACATTTTATTTAAGATATGAATTTGTCTTTAACATAAGATTTGGAAGCCTATTATTAAGTATGAATATGTGAGAAAAAATTGCCATTTCCCACTTTTGGTTCTTTCAAATTCCAGTTTAAATGATCAGCTTTTGTGCACATACATTTAGCATGCATATACTTCTAGTCGTGTCACTGAGCATGGTCTGCTTTAATCACATAAAAGAGAAGAGCTTTGGGAAATATTTACAATATGACCCAAAGCCAAGTTATATTGAGACATCGAGCTGAAATAACATAGATTTAGTTCTTGAAGGCAAGGAAGGAACAAAAACTTTAGGAGAAATATTCCTCTCTGCCTCAGAAAAATTCACTATAATCAACAAAAGAGAAAATAAGAAATGAAAACACTACATAGTGTAGTGGAGAAGCATAGCCTTGTAACCATGAAATACAGCAAAGTCAATTCTGTGTTGACTAGCATGAAGAGGTGGTCCCGTGAAGCAAAAAATTAAGCAATAAGTGGTTCACACTCAGAATATCAATGATACCAGTTAAAAATAAGTTTCCCCTTAGGTATGTTCCATCTCCAAACATGAATCTCTAATTAATATTTCTAACATAAAGGAACTTTTTCCTTAAGTAGCATGTAGTTATTTTTTTGAGATCTTACATTCTGTAAGTTTCTATATCACAAATATATGTGTATATCTGATAGTCTTTTCACCCTTGATATTATCAAAGCAGATAGCTTCAATTTCCTCCTGGACAAAATTTCTCTAGCATTGTGCACTTCAGTAAATATTTTGATTACATCAAGTTTCTTAAGGAAAAGCAGTTATTTTTGCCATGAGGTATAATTTACCAGCTGTAAAATAGTTAATAAAAATGCTGGTTAATGAGTTTTGCATAAACATATATGTGTAAATACATTATTAGACCAATATCTAGAACAATCCTTGTCACTATAACATCCTGCTACCTAGATAATACCTCAAAAAGCTATAGTTATGCTTGTTCCAGCATTTTAGTACTTTATATTATCCCTGATGTGCTTTTTAAAAATTATTTTCATTCATTTATGATTTTGAAATTTATCCATGCATTTCCTGTGTAGATACTTTATACTTTCTTGTATCTCTGAAGCAGTCTGTTATAAGACTAAACCATACTTGAGTATTTACCTACTGTTTGAGTTTTTTTTTTTTTTTTTTAAGTTTTAACTATCATTGAATTCCCTCATCCAGTTACACTGTTGAAGCATACACCTGGGAGTTAGATGACTCACACAGTGATAAATATATGCAGGGTTTTCTTACAAATTTCCTAGAAAGCCTGCTAAAGCAATTGCTGTATGAATTGCTCTTTAGAAAAAAAGAATAAAATTACCCTGAAGCTGAATTGAAGGTCATGAGAGCTGCTTTCTTTGTTTCTAAGGGTAAGGTCACTGATGGGGTCTGGTTCTCACTTAGAATATCTTTGGATATCAGACAACCACATCATGGATCTGAAATTGAGAACATCAAACTAAACTGTATTACTCTTATGGAAAAGGGTAATTTGCTCTACATTTTTAAGGCATAAAGGGCATATCACCACTTCCTCTTTCACATTTCTATCTTTTAGAATCAAAATTGTCTATCTTATATCTGTTCCACCATTGAATTATGGAAGTGTACTATTTAATTTCTAAAGTTTACAGCTGGACAGGACTTTTGTGTCAAATGAATAGTACATACCATAAATCTAACACGTATGGTGTCTTTACAGTGCAAGTAGATGCTAGAATTTCTAGTCTCTGGGTGCTATAAGGATGGAGCGGATGCATTTTTATGTGAGGTCGTGGGTGAAGTGGTCTTAGGAGCATTATTTACAGTCTAAGCTATGTCACTCAAACTTTGTTTTGCTTCCTGCCTGTTCTTGCTGCTGGCATCTTAAAATAAAATCAAAGTTAAATGAGTTAAAGAGGGTGGAGAACTGATTTGAAAAGATAGGTGTATAAGAAGAATGCAAGTCCATTCCTCTCATTCTCTTCTGTATTTATCACCTTTTTTTCCCTCCTATTGTCTTGAGCAATGACACAGAGTAAAGCAGGTATAAGAAATCCCAGGACTGAGCTCTCCCCAAGAATTAAACTTTGCTGATCCTTGATTTTGGACTTATCAGACTCTCAAACTGTGAGAAATTGCTCACATTTTTAAGATACTCAATGGCATTTTTTTGTAGTAAATGTATCGGTGTAGTATATATTTATAATCCAATGCAAAGAATATTTTGTGCTCAAATTTTCCCGTCATTAATCGTAGGAAGCTCTTTAAACTGGGACTGGTATATGTATGTAACTCCATCAGTTTATGTTTGTGTATATTCATGTACATGCATATGTGTGTGTGTCTGTGTTTGCTGTGTATATTTAGTGTTTCCTTATTTCAGACATTCCACAAATGCTCTAGGATCAGAGTATATTATAATTTTTACGAAGTTCCCAGAATCAGTAATTTTTTATAAGAAGCTAGAGCTATTTTGATTGCAAAATACTATTAGAAATCAGTATTTCAGTATACTAAATGTTCTGATGTTCCTACAGTATCACTAGTTTTAACCCATATGAACTGACAGTATAGGTGAACATATTTACAACCTATATATAATTCTTTGAATGTGAATTCATAGTGGTATCACTGACTCTAAAACATGGTTATTTAAGCACTTAAATATCCCATTGGGAAACAATATAGTCTACAAGAATATGTTTTATACTACGATTTTTTATGTTTAGGCTCACAGAAGGCAACCATGTCAGTTACTTAGGTCCACCCTTCTGATTCTCCCAATGAGTTTGTTTCATACATTTGTAATAGAGCCAAAGTATTTTGTCTCCACTTTGGTTTCATCCTGCTACTTCCTTTGATCTAAAGTGACTTTCTTTTTCTATAAAGTGACTTTTTTTTCATAGATTTTGATTCCCTTTTAGCAGTATAAAATCTCTGATCTATTGCATTCACCATTCACAAAGCAGTTTTATTTCCCTAAAATCTCCTTTGTGCTTCTTCCCAAAGCCATAGCAAACAGTGACTTGTGTGCCATCTGTATCTTTTTGACATGTCTAAACTGTCACCTTACTAGAGGTTGGCTACTAATACTTTCATTTAAAGGTATGCTGTGAGGCTGCCAATACCTTCATTTCAAAAATACAACCACTCAAATAAAAACAGACTAAAACAAAGAAAACATTAAAAAGTCTTGCAAGATAAAATGAATGAATGCACACAAAAATTAATTAGTGTACACAAAAATTGCAGATTAATTCTCAATAAAACGTTTGCAAATCAAACCTAATATATATAAAAATAATTATACATCATGACAGGTGAGATTCATCACCGTATACAAGGGAAAATATAACAACAATCTTTACATGATTGTGCTTAACCTGCAAATCTGTAAAGTGATTCTAAAGTTGATTCTCTTTATTTTAATGATACTGAAAAAGTTTTCTATTTCTTAACCATTTGAATATATTCACAAGAAGACAAATAGTAAATAAAACTAATAATAATACCACATATAAATGATAAAGAATTTGAGTAAAGAGTAAATAAAACCTGAAATTTAGCAGAAATACAAAAGTTCCAGCCAAGATTCATGATGAGCATCTATAGTTTCAGAACCTGGGAAGCTGAGGCAGTCAGATTACTAGGAATATAAAGCCAGAGGAGGCTGTGCAGTGAGTACAAACCCAATGCAAGCTACCTACTGAAACTCTGTTTTAAACAGACAGGACAATAGAATAGTTGTTTTGGTTATGACTTCTTTATTATCAAAATATATTTATTATATGTAGAATGGAACCTTAGAGTCTACCTACATATTTTATTGTTTTTTTTTAATCTCATCTAAAATACTAACATCTTTTATTGAACACTAATGTTGACTCCAAAGTTAATCCTTTTTCTAAGATAAATCTTGTTTATCCATTTTTACAGTTAGCTCTTAATAATTCTGAAATAATATTATCCATTTAGATGTCATCAGTATGTTCCGATTGTAAATGAGATGATATCCACATTCCTTCCACTGCCTCCAAAGCGTCTGTCATCACTAAGCACTTGCACTCTGTCCCCTTTTTATTGTATCCCCTCTTGTCCTGCTCCATTAGCTCTCACGTTGTGTCATTTATTTGACACACTCTGATGTGCTTGAATTTACACTGTCTCCATATCCCAGGTATATATATTTTTTTCAAATAAGTAGCTCTTTCTGTCATAAGGGTAACTCAACAACAAAAATCGTTTTGTATTATGTAATTTAAAATAATGTGCGATGTAAATTCAAATGTTTATAATTTTCAGGAAGATAAACTTGGGTCGATGATTTAGCTTAGCGATTCTGGTGCTGGCCTTGTAAGCACAAGCTCCTGAGTTTGATCCCCAATTTAAAAAAAAAAGAAAAGAAAAGAAACTTGCATTTGAGTGGCTCAGTTAAAATGAAGATGCTGTCTATGATTTTTTTTTTTTCACAGAAATTCAGGAACCTTCATTGAGCTTCTGGATCTATTTCTGCCTACCTGTTGATCTAGGCAATGTATGTACTCCCTATATCTCAACGTTTAAACAATGAAATAGGATTTGTATACCTTATTGTAAGGATGGAGTGAGTTGACATATCTAAAACACTCAGTGGAGCACCTGACAGATGTTAAGTGCAACCAAGGCCTAATATATTTTTGTGGAATTTATTGCTTTATTTTGTTAGTCACTCTACATCTTCACACACACGAGAACATTTTATCCAACTGAAAAAAGAATCTTATAATTCTGTGATGGAAAGAATTAACACAGTGCATCTGAAATTGGTATTCTTATAAGTCCGATTGCAAAAGTGGCACTTAGAGACTTCCATTTTAGGAATGTTCCACCATTCCCTATTGCTAAGAATAGCACTCTCTGTCTAAAGTGAGCCAGTGATGTGGTTTATGCTTATGTTTGCTTCTTTGTCTGGAGCTTGAAAAAAATGTTGTAATATTAAGCAGAGAGTGCCTTTGTATGCAGTATCTAATAAAAAAAGAAGCAGAACTGAGTCTTTAATGTGCTGCTTTTGTAGTCAGAATTTCACATGTCCCACATACTGGTGTAGAAAGTATGGGTTCTCTTTATCAATTCACTGTGAGAAGACTTACTATTACCTATGTTCTTCAAACTACATGGTGGCCACCTCTTCTCCTTTCTCAATTTTCTTGGTTTATTTTTGATGTAATAAATCATAACCATGAGTACAACAAAAAAATGGATACTATGAGCTCTCCTAGTAAATTACTAACTCTGAGGTAGTTTTGAGGAGTCTATGACTAATTTGTCAAAATCTGGAACAATGCCTGAATATTAGTAGCTTCTTAATGAGAAGTAAATAAAATATAGAATGATAGAATTTTATGAGATATATAAAGGATATACATTTAAGTCATATTCATAAGAGAAATAAATAGGACACACATGCTTAAAATACATTATCATTTCTCTAGGATGATAAACTGAAGGTGTAAATGAAGTCCAAAATGTATAATAGATACTAGGAAGAAAATCTTCAAAATAGAAGGAAGAATGGGGAGAGGGGCAAGGGAAAGCAAAGAAGGGAAAGAAAAACTTTGAAAGGAAAAAGAAAAAGTAGAAACAAACTGATGTGTGTAAGGGGCTAGAAGGACTGAAGAGAAAGCAAGGGAATGGGAAACAGTAAGAATCAAAATGTAACATATACAGGCACAGATTCTTTATGAATTTGATCATAGTGATACTTAAAATGTATTAGTAAACTCAGTTAAAATATACATATGCTCATAGATGTATTGGAAAATAAAAGTTTTAGCACAAAGATGAGGTCCCTCTCCATTAATGGAACTGATGTCTTCAATGTTTATCATCACTATGTGAGATGAATGTTTTAAATAGAAGAATGATGTACTGTGAGAAATTGTGGAAAGGGACAAATTATGAATTTATAATTTAATTATGTTTCCACAAGGTGTTTGGTCAGCTCATTAATCCTGAGCTTAATTTTTATGTGAAGTTTATTTTTAGAATTGCTAGGATATTATATGTGGACAGCGCTTCATAATTCAAATAGTCTAGCATATCTTGTTTTTTTTTTTTTTTTTCTATTTAGAAAGTTGTGCTATGCTCTGAGATGTGTTATCTACTTTTTAGCCTGTGTTTGGAACATCTTAAAGCAACTGTCAAACTATATTTTTTATTTTTATCTTACTACTAATCCCTGATACATTCCATGGTAGATAATAAATCATCACCAGAGGAAAATTAGGATTGTGATTCTTCCTAGCTAAACAAGGTTCTTCATAGAGATTTTCAATTGGAAGAACATAAGAAAAAAGTAGAAGTATTCCTGGAGCCATCATATAACGTTCTGGGTTTTTTGTTTTGTTTTGTTTTGTTTTGAGAGGGGGTTAGTTTTTTGAGACAGGATCTCACTTTGTAGTTCAGACTGGTCCTGAACTCAGCCTTGAACTCAACAATCCTCCTGCCTCTGCTTCCTGAGTGCTGGAATTACACAAGTGAGCTACCACACCCGACAACATTGTAGTTTTATTTTGCTTTGGATTCCAGGCACCTAACACAGTGTCTGTAACAGATTATGAAATAGTCATTACTTTTGGAAGCATTATTAAATTTCCTACTTTGAAAATGAAGAGCCAGTCAGGGCATTCTCTGAAAGTCAGGTTGTTTTACCATTTTTACATAGTATTAGACAAGTTAATTATCCTAACACTTTCTTACTTTTAAATCAGAATGACTCAGAGCAATTTTTAAGGAATACTTAAAATAATGTATCTTAGGAAGCCAATTTTGCACACACTTCAGAAAGGCTAGTGATCATTAGTATTATTTAAGGAAAGAGATGCGAAAATAATGTTTTAGGAGATTAAACAATAACTTGAATAGTAGAGTTAATTTATATACATGACAAAAATGAAACTTTTAGCAAGTAAGTGGCACAATTATTTTTTGTGATCTAATAATAAAGGAGTTTTCTATAGCCAAACAGTATAAGAACAAAGAAAGAATAGAAAAATTACAAGTTCATTGCAGAAATTCTAGTGATAAAAAATGAATACTGAGGAAATTTGCAAGACTGAAAACACCAAGATAACAATAAACATTATACTTTAAGAATTGATGTTTTCATGTTTTATCCTAATTAATCTTTTAAATTCAATTAAATAATATGATACTCATTACATTATGCACACATTATCTGGATAATCATTTATATCTATACATATTTTCCTTTTAATAAAATATAAGCGGTTTCTTCTCTAATGTAAGAGCCCTGTGTTGTGAAAGACATACTTGAGTCATTTATAGGAAAATGCACTGTGAGACCATAATTTAAATTAAATGAATCTGCTGTGTAATTTTCAATATTTCATGGTTTCACTTCTGCAAAAATGCCAAAATATAAATAAAGAGTGAAATAAGTGTTAGATAATAGGAAGACAGACAGTTTGCAAAGGGGAAGGAGACCAAGGATTAGAGCAAGGGAGAGGGGAGCTGAAAGCCATGAATAAAGGATCAAAACTTGTTATGTACATGTAACACCTTCTCATGAACAGAGTAATTATTATGGATGACAAACATGTACTATTAAAAACTGAAATAAAAGAGGTCCAGTTATAATAATTTGGTGCTATACCTTTTGTGACTCTAAATGATCTAATATCTTGAAGTGAGTTCCTAAGAGTCTGCATTAGGCAAAATTGTTGATGGAAAATAAGTAAATCATAAATTTTCTGCCCTAGAAAACTAATAGATAACAGCAAAATCCTAATCACATTCAGTGGTTAATGATTCATATTGTTAATTAAATGCTGCATTTTGGTTTAAAAAGACTTTTTTTCCCCCCAGACATATAAATATAATGCATTTTAAGAAATGAAGTAAGTCCTGTGGGTTTTTTTTTTTTATGTTCTCTTTTAAGGTTTTTTGAATTTAATAGTTTATCAGTATTAAATGTCACTGTTTATTTCTGCATGTTTAATTATTTCAGGAAAGAAGGATAAAAGAAAAATAGCAACATTTTATTTCATTTCATTTAAAGGCATTTGGAAAGTCATGAGATTATTTTGTGAATTACTCTATAATTATTCTTTTACCACATTGTGATATTTGATGTCAAAATGATTTTGCTTTAGGGAACATGTTTTTAGCTCCTGCAGAAAATTAATTACTCTCCCTAAGTAAACTTCATTGTATATATTTTATATGAAGTAAAGGAATATTTAAAGCTAATTAATCTGTATGACAATTACTGAGAAATTTGGAGAAAAAATTACTTATGTATACAGGTCAGTTTATATTATGATAATATTATGACACAAAAAATAACAGATTCATTTGTGCATATTTGAAGAAAATTACTTCCATTTACTCTCAAATCTGATATACTACTTTATTCTCTAACCCAGTGTCAAACATGCTTTCTTTGCAGTCTTATGTGAGGATTTGTGCCAGTGAATTTAAAATTACTTATTTCTGGAAAAAAATACAAAATTGTTTGTTTTCTTGAGATTTTTCTCCATTAATATTCTTTACATCAGGTTAAATTCCTAAACGTTTTGGAGAAAAGTATATTGTATATCATAGTTACCTTTCAGGGAGGAGAATGAGATGCAAGGTAAAATAGATGCCTATAGATAGTTTTTGGACTTTAATTCTATATTTTCCTTTTATTCATCATATGCTAACTACATTTGAAATTCATATATATATATGTACATACATATATATGTATGCCTACATGCATTTAGGCGTACATTTATGTGTATATACATTCATGTGTGTAAACATATATGTATGTAAATGTGTGTGTGTATATATATATATATATATAAAACCAGGTACAGTTTTAGAAAAATAAAAATAAGAAAACTTTCCTTTTTACAACCCCTAAAAATATGACAAAGAAACACTGAATATTACTAATATATTTAATATATGATTCAAGTTGTTCAAAGGGACATTTCTAGGATTTTAGTTGGTCCTAAGGAATTTATGATACAGGCATTAATTTCTAGGACCCCTACAATGAACTATATTATTTATTTTAAATAATGTTTAAACTTTTTATTTCTGTATCTACTGTTTAGTCTATGGGCTCATATATCAGAGGCCATTTTAAGAGCTCAAGGTACAATGGCAGATAGGACCCGTCAGAAATTTCATGACTAATCATTGTTTTTTGTCCAGGAGATACATTAGAAACATGACAGTCTAAGTGTGTTGTTGATTAAGCTCTGTGTTCAGAGATGGGTTCTGTGGAACAAATGAAGCTGTTATATAAAAGTGGCTCACAATCTTCT
>PVIR01035187.1:0-16652 GCA_004026965.1 Petromus typicus | reverse complement strand
GCCAAGTGAGGAAGAGTGGCACACAGTCCCCCGGACAAACCCACAGTGGAGGCTTTGTCACTGATCATGCCATGCTGGCACACAAGTGGCAAAGCCTTTTTGGCATGTGGGTTAAACCCATTGTTCTGTTGCTTTTCTCCTTAAATAATTAAGGGTCTTAAGTACAAATTAAACTACCTCAACTTCACAAAGAGAATGCTGCTGATTTGATTAGGTTGTGGTTGGAAAGCTCTTGGGCAGCTTTACCTTGGGGTTCTGTAGACATAGCCTCTCCTGAGTGGCCATGGACGCATCCAATGTGCTCCCAGTTGTGCAGGACACAGGGGCTTTCTGTCCAGGGTGAGCCTGCATCTCCGTGTCTCCAGCTCCAGAGCTCATCACAGTCTTGCAGTCACAGAAACCAAGGGCCTCCCAGGAGCTGGGCTCTGTGTTCTAGGGCTGGCATATGGCTCAGTGGCAGAGCACTTGTCTGGCATGCATGAGGCCTGGCCTTCCATGCCCAGCCCTGGAAAAAGATGTCTATCTTACAGATAAACAAATTGATCTAAAGAAGTTAAGCAATTTGTCCTGAAAACAGAGTGCATTGTAAAGACTTGGACCCAGAGGTTCATGCCTCCAAAGATGGCGAGTTTGGCTGTTGTGCCTCTTAAGGGCCCCATCCTACCTTTGAGTTTCTGCAGGAATGGGTAGGTACATCCTTATTTTCCCCAGGCACTTTGGGCGGTGGCTGGAAATCTTACTGGAAAGTTCTTTCCTACCTTTAGCTGGAAACTTTTTTATTCTCACCCCAGGCCTATTTCTGCCCTTAACCACACCAGTGTTAATACCTTTCAGATCTCAGTCTGGAGGTGACAGCTACCTCTCCAGAGAGACAGAGGGCTGCTTAGTGTGCTATTCCCCAAATTATCTCATGTGTCAATACACTGACAGCTTCAGTAAGCTGACACAAAGTGTGTGGACAGGGTAGGGCCCAGCTGGGCAGCTCCTGTGCTACACAGGCATTGCCTGGGTGTGTGTGTAGCACAGAGTTTGTGGCTGTTTTGGGCTAAGGAACCAAGATGGCTTCCCTCACGTTGGCAGGGACAGGTATGAAGCATCATCACCATAGGTCTCTCCTACTGGGTAGATGGGCTTGAATTTTACAAAGCATTCCAAGGGCAAGAGGTCCAAGAGATAGGATATCAAAACTGCCAGTGTTTTGGGGTCAGGGCTTAGAGGCTGAAACCGTTCCCTTCCAGGTCAGAGCCTGCCCTGATTTGGAGGGGCGTTCACCTCTGCACAGGAGATGAGCCATCTTTAATGTTCAGCCATCTTTAATCTGCCACATTAAGGGTCAGCCTAAATATGTCCCCATTTTTCTGAGCTAGAGATGATACCAGTATCTATGGAGTTCAAAGTCCTCTTGCTAAATTTATTTTCACTGTTTTGGGGCATTAGACCTTTAAGGAGTTTCTTTGGTAATTATTTGATCAGTACTAATTTTTTGCTGTTAAAGATGATGAGTTCATTTATTTATTTATTTAGGTTTTTTTTTTTTGGTTTTTTGAGACAGGGTCCCGCTTTGTAGTTCAGGCTGGCCCTGAGCTCAGCCTCAAACTCACATCACAAATCCTCCTGCCTCTGCCTCCCGAGTACTGGGATTGCAGGCGTGAGCCACCACTTCCAACACTGTGGAATATGGTACTGTTGCTGTTGGGCGTGAGTCTCCATGCCTAGTGTGGTATGTGGTTACCAGGGATCGAACCCAGGTCCTTGCACTTGCAAGACAGGCGCGGGAACCACTGAGCTAAATCCCCGGCCCAAGATGATGAATTCATTAGAATCACTCCTATAATGACAGATTTTGGGGGTGAGGTCCTCTGAATACAGAAGACTTTCTAATAACTCATTTGTACCTGAAGCACAAAGTATAGAGGACAAGTGGATGCTGTAGAGTATTGAAAGTAAATATACTATCTCAGAGAGTTTTAGAATAAGTTAATTTAAGCTGGGTGTGGTGGTGCATGCCTGTCATTCCAGAATTTGAGAAGCTGAGGAAGAAGGATTGTCATGAATCTGAAGCCAGCATGTGCTACACAGTGAGTTCAAGGCCAGTTTGAACACTGCGAGACCTTGTCTCAAAAACAAACAAAAGAATAGATTAATTTATACCAGTTTTCATTTCTGCAAAGCTTTCCGATGTTTTGAGGGTTTTTTTGTGTCTATATATTGTTGGTCTCATTCTGTGTAGCCCAGGCTGTTCTCAGAACTGGCTGAGGTCCTCCTGCCTCAGCCTCGTATGTGCTGGGATTATAGGCATATGTCACCAGGCCAAGTCTTTAAATTAAGACTTCAAAGTTTTTAAAACTTTAAGTTTTGAGTCTATAAAGCAGCATTTTAAATTCCTATGATTTGGGTTGTAGTCAGCCTCCCTGCATAGGTTTTGTTTTCCATTAGAAATTCAAGCAAAATTTGGTGGTTCTTCCCCACTTAGGCTAGCAGAAGGAGTTAATGGAAATCGTCTCTAATCTTTTGATCCTTGTCACACTGCTCTGCTATGCAGTAATACACTGAGGAATTTTCAGAAAGCCTGTGCTGGGCACTCCGTGTGTTCCACCTTAAGAATTCCATTGTGTGGCGCTGCCGGTGGCTGGGATGCTGGACAGGCCCAGGCTGTTGAGGACCACAGAGGTCACTGGGGCCAAAGCCAGAGCCCTGGAGAGGCGGCGGTTCAGGCCCCTTCTCACCGGCGCCTCGCGCTTTGCCACTCAGACACCAGGGAGATTTTGTCTTGGTGATCCGGAAGCTGAGGTAGAGCTTCTTTTGGCTCCCTGACTATGGCTCCGTGCCTGGCCTTTCACCTTTACTACCTCTGAAACGTGACCTTCATGTGTACTTGAAAATCATTGTTTATTTATTTGTACTTATCTTTTTTTGCTACACTGAATTGAATCTAGAGCCTTCACACTGAATTGTCTCACTGGCCCTCTTCTCTATTTTTATTTTGAAATGGGGCCTTACTGAGTCACTACGTTGCCCAAGCTGGGCTTGAACTTGTCATCTTCCTGCCTCAGCCTAAAGAGTGCTGGCTATATATAAAATTTTATTGTAACACAGCAAGGCTTGCTGTCTATGGCTGCTTTTGCATAACAGCAGGTTTGAGTAAATGTAACCAAAACTGTGTCTCGCAAAACCTGTAAGAGTGGACCTTTTACAAAATGGCCTTTTTTCCAACTCTTGTCCAGCCAATCGACACTGAATACACAGCAAATAATCTGGCGACAAAGAGTCGTCCGTGGCCTTTGGCAGAGGGAGGCTGCGGTGCACAGAGGCTTTCTTTGGGGGTGGGGGCTGCTGTTGTCCTTCCCTCCTGTCTCAGGAGATGAGCAGCCCTTGGCTGTCCCCTCCCCACTCTTTCTTGAACCTTATTCCGGTCTTCCTCATTCTCACTTTCCCCGCCCTCACTCCAAACCTACAAATCCTATCGTCCCAGGATAGAACAGCTCCAAGGACGGCCCCTGCCTGCCGGAGCCTCCAGCTCGGTAGTAGCCCAGTGTTCTCTGCCCTGGTCCAGTCATGCGTGTCCTTCTGCACACAGGAGACTGCGTTCACATGGAGGCAAAGAGGACCTGCAGAGTGACTTTCAAACTTGCACCATAGAAAGAGGGTTAGGAGCTGGGTGTGGTAGCGCACTCCTGCAATCCCAGCACTCTGGGAGGCTGAGGCAAGAAGGATCACAGGTTTAAGCCAGGGCAACAGAGCCGAGAACCTCTCTCAATAAATGAAAACGGGCTGGAGATGTAGCTCATTGCAAAGGTCCCAGGATTAATCCTCAGTACTCAAAAAGAAGGAAAGAATTAGGGTTGATGAGGATAGTTCAATTTCTTCAATAAAAATAATACCGCAAAGATCTTCCTCTTTTCTGAATCAGAATTATGAGGGTAATTATCTTGCCTCCTGAGTTTATCTCCCAGAAGGAGCTGAAGAATGCACTGAGATAAGCGCTGTGATAGCGCAGCATGAAGTTCAGGGACCCGCAGTGCTGGAGACCTTGGCGGGCTGTGAGCTTCGAGGGAGTGCCGTCCCCTGGGTCACCCTAGAGTCTGTCAGCAGAGAGAATACAAAGGCTGACCCCATGATTGTGCTCAGTCTAAATGCTCAAAATGCTTTTAAGTAAAAGAAGTAAAGAAAACATAGAAAGTGATAAAAACTACAAGATGGAGAGTCATGGTACAGGAGAATAAAAGGTAAAAAATGAGGGAGGTGGGTTGAAGGACTTCCTATTAGAGGTGTTGGAGAAAAGTCCAGTAAGGATTTGGAGCAGAAGAATTTATTTTTATTTTTTATTTTTGAGGCAGAGTCTCACTATGTGGTTCAGGCCTGGTTTTGAACTCACAGGCTGGTCTTGACTGTGTGGAGATCCTCTTGCCTCAGCCTCCTGAGTGCTGGGTTCACAGGTGTGCACCACCATGGCTGGCTGTAGGACAGGAATTTACAGCAAGGACATTCTCGGCCTGGGGACATGAGGAGAGACACAGTGGTGGACAGGGGAGAGGGGAGGGAGCAGCTGTTAGCTGAGGTCAGTGGACGAGGGACACGGGTACGATGAGCAGGTCCGGCAAGGCCGAGGGGGTCTAGCAGAGGAATTTGGTGGCCCTGCCATCTGGAGGTTCCTCTCAGTGAGCCAGGCCTATTCGAGCCGCTTTCAGCTCTGA
Source organism: Petromus typicus (assembly GCA_004026965.1). NCBI lineage: Eukaryota > Metazoa > Chordata > Mammalia > Rodentia > Petromuridae > Petromus > Petromus typicus. Next base: position 11,958 of record PVIR01035187.1, on the reverse strand, counting down.
GCACGGTTGGCTCTGGAATGCATCCAATCTCCAGGCCTTGGCTTTTTCCTATCTCTGGCCAATGTCATGGTACAGATTTGCTATCTGTATGAAAGATGCAAAAGATGTGGAACACTCCATTTTAGAAGACACCTCACAAGGGACCAGTGAGCCCTCATCTCTTTGGTCACCTTCTGATCAGAAGGAGGTGTATCCCCAACACCCCGGATGGCAGGAAACACGCCGTTGTGTGCACTGTACCCTTACGTGGCCTGCCGGACAGAGAGACCAGAGCGGGGTGCTCATTGCTGTTCTGGGTCTGTCTGCTTCCTTCTCTCCCTCATCTTTCCTCCTTGCTTCTTCCCTGTTTGCTCCTCGGTGTTTTTCTCCAGGCTGAGATTTGAACCCATGGCCCTGTGCATTCTCTTGGTGTGTGTGTATGTGTGTGTGTGTGTGTGTGTGTGTGTGGGTGTGTGGTACCAGAGATCGAATTCAGGACCTTCCACTTGCTAGGCAGGGGTGGTGCCATTGAAATACATCCCCCGCCCCCATGCATTCTTTTTTTTTTTTTTGAGACAGGTTCTTACTTTTTGTAGTTCAGGCTGGGCCCAAACTCACAGCAGTCCTCCTGCCTCTGCCTCCTGAGTGCTGGAATTACAAGTGTGAGCCACCATGTCTGGCACTGTGGTATGTCGTTACTGGGAATGAGGAATCGAACTCGTGATCTCGCACTTGCCAGGCAGACACTGGAACCCTTGAGCTAAATCTCTGGCCCTCCCATGCATTCTTGACTCTACCACTGAACTCCACCCGTATCCCAGCAGAAGCTGTTTTCCGTTTTCCAGGGCACCAACCCACCTTCTGTTCCCACCCGCAGAACGTGCAGGCTTCTGATTGTCCCTATCTTGCCTACACTTGTTATTTTTTATTAATTTAAATATGACCACCTGAGCAACAGTCAAGCCATATTTTGATGTGGTTCTTTTTGATAGCAACTGTGATAAGAGAATGCTAATCTACAAAAGTTGTAACGATGACTTCATAAACTGCCAGGTAAAAATCGGAAAGGGGATTGAATTTGGCCTTGTGTTTCTGAGCATAGCTGCTCCTTGAGAGCAGGTGGCATGATGAGGTGGAGAGGAAGCCAGCCGGTTGGGCCTCAGCACTGTCCTCGTGGCTCCCAGGAGCCGAAACCTACTCAATCCAAGGAAAAGAAAAAATATTGTCTATCTAGGGGAAGTAGGAGCCTGGTAGCTGAGCGCCAAAGGCTCTGAACTGTGGCTGGATGGGACGCCACCTGGCTCCTGAGCAGGCCGCCCCCAGCTGTGAAACACACCCGGGAAGGTGACTCGCCCTGGTGTGACCGCAGTGGCACACTCTTGGCTGTGCGAGATACAGGCTAGAGCTCTGGCAATTCAGCTTCCTCCCAGACTGGCCTCACGTCAAGTTCTTGTCAGCCCCTGGCGTCACGTGCCGTCCCCGCCATCTGGGCCCCCACAGGAAGTGCCCTGGGTCCTCTCAGGAACCACAGAGCTGCCTGCACTGGAGGCCTCTCTGTGGTGTCCAGGGAGACCCTGTTGCTCCCAACATAACCGTGAAATGGTCCCCACATGTCTGCGGCACCTTGATATTCTTTCTGTTTGGGGGTAATTTTTGGTACCAGTTTTTGGACTTGTGACCTTGCACTTGCAAGGTAGGCAGCGGCACCATTGAGCAAAATCCCTGGCCCCTCTTTTTTTTTTTTTTTTTGGAGACAGAGTCTCACTAGGTAGATCAGGCTGGCTCTGAGCTCATGGGGATCATCCTGCCTCAGCATACCAAGTGCTTTGTTTACCGTTGAGCAAACAATCCTTTTATTAGTTTCAGAACATTTTCATCACTCCAGAAGGAGATCCCTGGCTTCACCTGAGAAATCACCCTGCTCCTACTCCTCCTGCCTCTGACAACTGTTAATATGTTCGGTGCTTCTTAGATTTCCCTAGCCACTGAGCAGGACGTGTTCAAGGCCTATCCCTGACTAGTATTACTTCTTTTTGTTTTTGTGGTATTAAAGACTGAACCCCGCACCTTTGTATGGAGTGACATCCCCAGATAACTTTCTTGTTTTTTGACAGTAAACAGTAGCCTTCTATGGGCTGAATGATAGCACCTTTTTAAAAAAAAATTTAGGAATAGGGTTGGGGATTTAGCTCAGTGGTTCCATCGTCTGCCTTGCAACTGCAAGATTGGGAGTTTGATCCCTGGTAATCACATACCACAATGCCAGGCATGGTGATTCACACCTACCAGCAATCAGTACCACATACCACAGTGCTGGGTGTGGTGGCTTATGCCTATAATCCCAGCATTTGGGAGGCAGAAGCAGGAAGATTGCTGTGAGGCTTCCTTGGACTACATAGTGAGCTCAGGGCCAGTCTGAAGTACAAAGCGAGACCCTATCTAAAACAAAAATTTTAAAAATCAGGAATTAAACTTAGTGAGTGATGCTTTACCACTGAGCTACATCCCTAGTACTTTTTTCTTTACTATTCTGAGAGTTGTTCTTCTAAATTGTTCAGGATGGCATTGAACCTTTGACCTTCTTGCCTCAGCCTCCTTAGTAGCTGGAATTACAGAGTATGCTGCTATGTCTGGTGATCATACTACATTTTCTGTACCCACTCATCACTTAATGGGCATTTGCATTGTTTCCATGGCAAGCAGTTGCTCGCTCTATCTACCTATCTGTCTATCTAATCTATCTGTTTTTATTTCTTGGTCCTGGAGATTGGACTCAGGAGCTCATGCTTGGGAGGCAGGCATGGTGCAAGCAGTTGCCTTTTAGGATAACTACAGCCAAACTTTACACACTCTTCTTTCCCAGGACGTTTGTCAGGTGAGGCAGTCTCAGCAGCCTGGGGACAGGGTCCTAGCTCAGGGAAGGACTCGCACCAGGTCTGCTTAGCAACAGTTGGTCCCAGGTGGGCAGTGGGCAGCCACGTGCTGTTCTGTGTGGTTCTGGGTGACTCAGCCTTAGCCTGCTAGGCAAGTGCTGCACCCTAGGCTGCGACCCTAGCCTCTAAGATACTTTCTTTGCTCTTTGGTTCACTATTCCTTCCCCAGTCTTTAAAAATGGAATCAGTTACTCATGTTTAGGATGCCCTTTATATTTTTTTCTAAATGTACCAGCCAAAATTCCAGTACAACAGCCTCTGAAAAATGACAGGGCCTCCTGTTGAGTCTGCAGAGCTGCCCTTTTGCCCCTACTGATGCCCACCCCGCCTGCTACTTACCCATCACTCTCCACACCGCAGCCGCCTCTGGACAGACTGGCACGTACAGCTCAGTCTTTAGAGTGTCCGTCCCTGGAGTCCGGGCTCTGATGGGCATCCAGAGAACGGAGGAGGGGGATGCATCACTCTTTGGCCGGAGTCTGGCTCTGTGCACACCCTGGAAGCTCCCGGCTTCATCAGTCTCAATCTCCTCCCACCCCGTGCTGCTTCTCCGGCTGGTGTTCCCTGCATTCGGGACTCTTTCCTGGATGAGCCAGTCAGGAGGACTTCCGTGCCTCGTCTTTGTGTTCTCTGGGTACCGGTTCCTGTTGATTTGTTTAGCCGATGTTTGTCCAGGGTTCGGATTCAGTAGGCGTCCCCTGTGTCACCTGGCCCCACTCGAGCCCTGCTGGTCCTGTGTGACTGCTCAGCTGCAGTCGTGGGAGAGCTCACACCCTCCTCTGAGAGGTGGAAGCCGGGGAGGCTGGCACGAGGGCCCCTTCCCAGCCCACACAGCTGGGCGTGACCTGGGCAGCATAGAGGAGAGAGCCTGGCAGCTTTCCCACTGCAGAACAGTGCAGACTGCAAAGCTGCTGCTGGTGCTGCCTAATTTACTTGTCTAATTTAATTAACAACCCTCATTAGGGGACATCTCCCTACCCAGGCGTCTCATTTAGTTCTGGCCTTTGAAGGATTTCGTGCCTGCTAGCTACACTGACAGGGAAGCAAGGTTCAGGACAGTCCAGAGAATTGCTAGAAGGCCTTGCAGTCCAGGTAGAGCTTAGCGCACCCCCTCCAGTATGTTGTCATTTGTTGAAGTCAAGTTAAAGTAAGCTTTGCAAAAAGTCTAGAGGGGATACGTATTCACACGGGATGAGAAGGCGATTCTACTTCCTCTGCTTTGCTCTTACGGTGCCCTCTTCTGCGACTTCCATGTCTGATCCTCTCTTCCTCTCCAGCGGCTAAGGTCTGGCCCTGAGCGCTTCATGAGGTCGATTGGATAGGAAATGTTTTGAGCGACAGGCAGGCTGGGGTGTCAGGCCCCGCCCTGCCCTCCGCTGTTCATGCCCCTTCCCTGTCCCACAGTCCCCCCTTGAATCCCCGCTCCGGTTGCAGGTCTCAGGCCCAGCTCCTTTGACCCACCACCCCAGCTCAGCGGGAGGATTTCAAAAAGCACTGAGTGTTCCCAGGTTCTGGCTGCTCCTCCCTTTATCCCCTGCTTATCTTTAGTGCTTTGATGTTTCTTATCCCCAGGCCCAAATCCCTCCGCAGGTAGAGACCTCCTTCAAGGTCACATGTTTGAGTGTTCAGGTGCAGAGTTGACCGGCAGAGGCAGAACTTCTCTCTGGTAGTGGTCTATCCAAACACATCTCCTTCAAAGTGGGAGATGTAGCTTCAGGTGGAATGTATGCTTTGCATGCACAAAGTCCTCCTGGGTTTGATTCCCCAGCATCACAAAAGTACACAGAACATATCCCTTGTTTATACGGAAGTCATGTGATTATGCCAAGGTCACATGATTATCTAAAGTCTTTGTCCCTTGCTTGCACACAACTGTTCTGAATTCCATTAGTCCCATCATACATTGACCAGCTCTGTGTGTGTATGTGGTGTGTGTATATGTGTGTTACTGTGTGTACACATTTGTGCTTGCTATCTTCTTTAAGGAGACCTAGAACCCCATTCATCGCCTGGTAAAAGCCCGCAGTGGAGGGAGGGTCCCCGGGAAGCATCTGTGTGCCTGGCAGGGACTCTGGTTTCCAAGGAACGCCTTCTACATGGGCAGCTGTTCCCGTGGCAGAGCACCCTCCTGCCTGCTCTCGGGTGCTGCTAGGGGGTGCCAGGTGGGGTGTGGTCAGCCCAGCAAGGGACACGCAGCCAGAGCCAGTCCCTTCTCAAGGCGAGGCTTTTCTAGCTATGCTTGTGGTTAGTTCTCTACCCTCAGTCATCGCCTGTCTTTCCTCCAGAGTAGGCTGCTGCCGGCCTGCTAGCCGGGACCCTCCAACACGCCTGCCCTCCAATTCCTGGTGCTGCGTCTCACCCTGCAGGCTCTTCCTGGCTTGAGAAGCCTCTTTCTTCTCTTCGGGTATTAAACACTAGGAGTTATAATGTAGATGCATAGTTATAATAAGATGCATAGCCCTGCCACAGCTCTGTGGGGGCCTTTGCCCCAAACCCCAGCGGGCAGCCTGTCGTAATACAGCTCTCTTCATGCAGCTCCTGGTGCAGAGGAGAGGAGCATTTGTGTCTCCCAGCCCAGGAACTGCCAGGGAACTCAGTGCACCCTGGCTGCAAGGGGAGCTTTGAAGGAATGAGCGGGGGTGGTGAGAGGCCAGACCAGGGTGTTGGTGGTGGGGAGGGCAAGATGACCTACTGTGCCACTGTTCTGTGGAGCATCTGCGTTTACTCACTCACTGACTGTAGAGGCCCGCTGTTTGCAGGGCTCCTGTGTAGTGACGGGCAGCAGTAAGGACTCACCCCCCAGGCGTCCTCCCTGAATCTCTGGCTCAGCCCTGTGCTGAGCAGTGGTCTGTCTTGGTTGGTCTCTGTGCTCATAGGAGCCTAGTTCATGACTTACGCATGTGCTGGGCACCTCCGTCTCATGAGCTGCCTCAGCTTGCGTTGATTCCACTGGCAGCACAGATGCCACCAGGTTTGAGCCCAGGAGCCCTGCCACTGGACTATATAGTTAAACATGAGAGGTGGCAGCGTGGGGCAGGGGAATGAGAGCAGTTGTAACAGACCTGCAGTCTCTTTACACAAGATCTTTGGAAGTCAGTTTATTAGAGCCTAATGAACAATTAGAAATATGGGGTAATTTAGTTGCATTGTTCTGCAGTGAAAGTCGGTTGGTGATAATTGCGCCCTCTGGGGGTGCTCGGAGATGGAAAGGACCCCTCAGATTTAGGCTCAGAAAACTTGACTCTGCTTCCTCTTGTTTTCACGTGGCACACTGATTTCCTCATACAAAGTTTTTCTTCCTGTGCAGAACTGTTTTAAAATAAAGAGCAGAAACTCTGTTTTCCTAGTTTAATTAACATGGAAACACCTAATCCTCTTAGCTTTCTTGACTACGTAAACAAGCATTTGTTAGGATAAAGTCTTCAAGTCACATGAGCTAAGTCCTCATTTAACAATGGCCTAGTCAGACCTAGAAAAGTAGTCCCGTCAATTATGCCCCTTAAAATCATTTTCTCTGTCTTAATTTTCAGCCATGAGTTAAGCAATCTTGTCTGTTTGTTTTGTATTTGTTTTTTTGAGACAAAGTCTTACTTTGTAGTTTAGACTGGCCTCCAACTCACATAATCCTCCTGCCTCAGCCTCCTGAGTGCTGCAGATGTAGGTGCGCGCCACCACACCAGGCCAGGCTGAGTAGCTATAGTGGGAACAGTGGATTCAGTCAGTTCACCTCTGCAGCGGGGAATAGTCATGGACTTTTCTGATCTTTTAGCTTTGGGGAAAAATGATTTTTGGCAGCTCCACCGTCAGGTAAAATGGCCATTAGTTATTTGCAACTAATGGACACTGGCCAATGTGACTGTGTTGATTTCAAATCATAATTAATTTGCACTTAAAAACTGAAGTAGTATAAAGTATTTTTTGTTAAATGCAACTTTAATTGAATGCTTGTAAATACACGTGGAGCAACCTGTTTGTGCTTTCCCCTTTTTTCTGCTATAAATTAAATATAATATAGATTTAACTATTTCTGATGAAATTTAACATGAAAAAAAGAAAAATTCAATGACCAAATTGAGATATGCTATAAATGTAAATTACACATTAGGTTTTGATGATGTAGTAAGAAAAAGAAAAATGTTAAATAGCTCATTAATAATTAAGAATTTTTTCTTGGCATGGTAGGGCATTCTTATAATCATAGTATTTTAGGAGGCTGGAGCAGGAGGATTTGAAGTTCAAACCCAGCCTGGGCAACTTAGCAGTTTATAAAGACTTTGTCTCAAAATAAATGTAAAGGAGTGGGAATGTAGCTCATTGTGAAGGTCCAAGGTTCAATACCAGTCCCTGAAAAAAACAAAGCAAAATCGTGCTTATGTGTTGAAATGATAGTATTTTGGATATGATGGGTTAGATAACGTATTAAAAGTGACCCCCGTATGGTATACTTTTTAAATGAAAGCTACTAGAAAATTGAAAATCCTGTCTCCCTAGTGTCTCTGCAGGGTAGCAGGGACCTGCTGGGCTGGAACACAAGGTTTGCTGCTCACAGTGGGGTGTCACAATGTGCTCAAGTGAAGGCCTGAACAAAACACAGAGCTGACAGTAGGCTTACATCTAGACACATTCTATCTTGTAGCCCGTCCTAAATTTTTAAGCTTCTCAAGCATAGGTAGCCTTTGATTTATTTTGAAAACAAAATTGCTCCCATACTTCTACTTATCACGAGAATCTTACACTCAAAATTTTGAAAGTTTAAACAAACCTGCTGATTAAGATAGTCATTGCATTACAAATAAATATGGCGTATTTAAATAGCAGCTTGGGCTAGAGGCACCGTGGCCATCTATAGATAAAAACTCAGGTTTTGGAGTCTGCATTTTTCTAGCTGTGCGACCTTGGACTAATGTTTTACATTTGGTAAGCTGTGGTGTGCTTGTCTGTGAAATGATAAAGCAATGGTCCTTACTGTACAACCTTGGCGTGAGCATTAAACCCACATAAAATGCCTGTCAGAAGAAGCTCTCAGTTGCTGATAATTATTTCTCTTATGTGATTTTTATTGACATTATTATTGTCATTGGCATTACACAGTCTAGCATGTCTTCAAAAGTCCCATCCGCCATCTTACCTTGTTTCCGGAACGACCTTGTCAGAACTCTCATTCATTCATTCACAAGTTGCGTTTAGTGTCAGTCACCTGGGCTTGCTCTGCCTGATGCTAATTCTGTTTTGGTTCTTTTGTTGTTTTGAGACAAGGTCTTGCTCTGTGGTCTAGGCTGGCTCAAACTCCATTGTGTCGCATAAACTGGGCTGGAACTGCCTGCAGTCCTCCTGCCACAGATTCCCAAGTGCTGAGAGTACACCGCACCCAGCTGGTTTCTGACTTCCTGACTTGACCTTGCCTTTTTCTCCTGACTCATTCTTTGCTCTCATTCGCTTGTCTAATTCTGGACAAGGTCTAGTTCTGCTAAACTTTGTGTATTGAGCATGCACCGAGTCAGACTCTGATAGGTGGTAGGAATTCAAAGATGGGTAATGCAATTTCTGCCTTCAGGAAGCTTCCTCATTAGTGGGATTTATAAATAAAATTCTCAGTAAAATGTTGCAGGTGCTCTGATAGAAGTTGGGAGAGAGTTCCAGACAGTGTGGGCAGGGTTGGGAGGGGACGTGGGTTCCAGCAGACCTCAGAGGAAGTGGCAGTCGATTTGTTCTGATGAGGGAGTAGGTGGCAACAGGGACCTGAGTCAGGGAGGAGCTGTCGGGAGCTCTGACGCAGCAAGTGAGGTAGACCTGGAAAAGACGGTGCGGATCTGCTGAGCTTGAAGTGCTGATCAAACCCCTGAGGAGGAAGTCTGGGTACTCCGGAGACAGAGCTCAGGAGAGCTCTGTGCCTGCTTCCCAGGCTGGCCTCAAAACTGGGGAGCCTCCTGCCTCAGCCTTCAGAGCACTCCAGTATTCCCAGTTTAGTTGTTTGTGCTTACCTGATTCCAGTAAACAGAAGGCATTTGAACACAGGGGCTAAGTGTCCAGTTCTTCTTTGTGTGCCTCAGCACCGAAGATGGTCTGGTAGGGATCAGTTCTCAGTGTCTGGGAGCCCTGGGCCTGAGGAACGGTGTGTGAGACCCTGCTAAGTTCTCTAAGACTCCGAAGGGACAGTTTTTCCCATGTATCTCAGTGCCCAGTGTGCAAGAACAGCTGACGATCTTTAGTGTGTTTGCTTTGTTGTGTCACTACCGGCCACAAGCTTACTCTTTTCCGATCAAGCAGAGGATGAATTTCCCAGGGTTCTTCTTCCCCAGGTAGCGATGCATTGTCCTGTCAATTAATGTATTTCAGCGACAAAATCATAACAGTGGGATGTTACAAAGTGGCCTCGTGTAGTTGCGATTATTATCCCAATTTTGTAGTTCAGTTGGACTCCGCGCTAACACCACCAAGAGGACAGGAAGTTGCGAGGTGGAAGATCAGGAGGATTGTGGAGGTTGTGACCGAGGGAAGGGCACAGAAAGAAAATCAGAGAGCAAAATAGAAAAGGATAGCAGAGGGAAGCTCATTTGTTTCCCAAATATCTGTGGAAGGCCACGGGAAAAAAATCCTATCTCTGTGTGGGTTTCTGTACCGGGGAATAACAATGGTACCACATCGATCTAATCAAGAGATTTATGCTGAAGGAGGAGAGAAAACAAAACAAAGCATAACTCAAGAGTTTGAAACTGTGATAAGGCAGGCAGAGATTGGGGGCTTTTGGTTTCTTGTTTGGCAGCATTCCTATTTCTTTAACCATAAATTATTCCAGGCGGTTTTTTTTTTTTTTTTTTTTTTTTTCCTTAGGGTGTGGATACCATTGGGAAGGTCCGGAAGGGGAACTCGAGGTTTTAAAAACTCGAGACCGGAAGTTTGCTCACAGTCTGCGAAGCAGCTGCGAGGTGCTCAGTCCAGAGTAGGTCCGCGGTGCGCGGAAGCCCGTGACCAACGTGGACTCCCTCGCGACCCGAGCCTGGCGTGTGGCGTCCGGGTCGGGCGAGCTGGGGCTTAGCCTCCTTTCCAGAACCGAAACTGGTGCCCGGCCTGCCCTGACTCAGCGCTGGGGAGACTGTTTCAGGAAGCAAAGCCTCAAGGATCTGGCATAGTCATGTGTCCGGGGTGACTCAGGCAGGCGGCCTTTGACCCATGTGATCAGGCCACCCTCGGTGTGGTGTGAGCAGAAAGTTAATGATTCACGACCTCCAGGGGCCCTTTAATTGAGCGACCTTTATTTTTCTCGTGGACTGAGGCTGGTAGCATTCAGGGTTGACTTTGGAGCTAGATTCTGCATCTAATCTCCCAGCTCCGCCCCTCTGGGAGCCCGAGAAAGTTATTTATTGGCAGTCTACCTCAGTTTCCCCATCTGTACACGGCCAGCATCATGATGATACTTCAGAGGATTTTTGTCAGAATTGTAGGAGATAAAACATGCAGAACATTTATAACGGTGCCTGTCATATGACAATCACAAGGGTTAAAACGTTAATTTCTAACTTCGGAGACAAATGATTTCTCATTGAGATGCTAATATTATCAGTTTTTCTTTGTATTTTGCAGTTAATGAGATGTTTTCAGATATTTTGCTTTTTTCTGCCCGTTATTGGGAATCAAACTCAGGACCTTGCACTTGCCAGGTAGGCATTGTGCCACTGAGCTACATCCCCAGACTGCTTTCATGTTCTTGTTAGCTGATCAGAAGGGACAGTGATAAGAATGAGTCACCTTTATAAATAAGCTAAGCCGACTTGAGGTCTTATCGTCCCACCTTCTGGGAGGCTGAGGCAGAAGAATTGCGAGTTAAGGCAGTTTAGCAGGATCTTGTCTGAAAATTTAGAAAAATAAATAAATAAAAAATAAAAATAGGCTGGGAATGTAGCTCAATGTAAAGGCCTTAAATTCAATCCCCTAGTAGAGCAAGAGAAAGAGAGAGAGATCTGGAAAGATCTGGCAAGCATCCTGCCGCCAGGGCTGCCTGCCCAGGAGGGCTGAGCAGAGAGCCCCCGGTGCTGATTGCGCTGCGCTGCCTGCGAGCCTGCTCTGCGGTGCTGGTGTTTGCCTAGCCTCATCGGCTGTCCTGGGTGGGGACAACTCCCTACCCACTGGCGCCACTGCCAGGGACACCGCCCACCTGTCCTCCCTGCAGCGGTGCTCCGGAGCCAGGCCCCAAGGTTTAGTCACGTGGGAGGACCAGCTCAGGAGGAACCAGAGTTTTTCTTCTGACAAGAAAAATTCCTAATGACCTATGTCAGAGGTTCCAGAGGAACTTAACAGTGGCTTCCTTCGGCCTTCTGGCCTTTTGCCATTGAAACCTGACAAAGCAGCCCTCCAGAGAGGGGTCTGAAGGGCGTTAAGGGCAGAGCCACTGAAGACCGGGTAACTTGGCCACCTCTGTGGACAGCTGTTGGGTGGTGTTTCCTTGCAGGAGTGGCCCTCAGACATTCCCTCTGTGAGCTGTGGTTTGTGGGTGCTTCTGTGGGGCCAGGGCCCCTCAAGATCGGGGCCCCTCAATTCTCAGCCTCTGTGCAGTTGGTGGTTTGGATGGCTGTGTGGGGTGTCTCCCTGTGACTTTTGGCGTCCCGCAGAGCTCCAGCTGAGGACCTCATTGAGTCGTCCGCAGCAGCCCCCTGTTGTAGGAGTGACCCACTGATTGGTTTCCTGGCCCTTTGCACTCATTTCTTATTCTTCCCTTCTAATTTGGGCCCTCTTCGTGTTTTGATAACTGCCCCACCCTTTCTTCTCCTCTAGGGTTGTCTGTGATCTTGTGATTACTTGTGAAACTCTGAAACATGCTTACAGGATATAGTTTGTCTCTCCGCCCCCAAAGAGTCATGTTTTAGAAGCTGACAGTTCTCTCCTCCCTTCGCTTCTCAGTTTGTCTCATTAGGGTGTCCCCGGGGCTCACTGCAGGCAAGCACGTAAAAGTCTCATTTCTTAGAAAAACCATAATTAAACTTGATCTTCTTACTAGAAAGCACATTTCCTCTCCTGGGGGGAGGCTCAGTGTGGCCAAGCTATTTCTGAA
>PVIR01035186.1:0-16650 GCA_004026965.1 Petromus typicus | reverse complement strand
TTCAGCATCCATGTGTCTTCCTGAATCCTCATGTAATCAGTGTTCAGTGATGAGATTGTATTATTTTCCCTTTATTTGATATTACTGCAAAAATAATAGTGAAGAAAACCACTACTCAAGCATGAAATTACCTTATTTGAGTTTTGATTGAAGCTTTAATCTTTCTTATTACATAAATTTTTACAAGTGATCAATAATTAAATCAATAGTAAGGTAATTTAATAGAGCATATAAAAATCTTCACATTATTTTATTTAGCAACAACACATTTAAGAATAAAGGAGCTTCCTATAGATTTGAATAACAATATTTTTTAGTAATAAAGAAGCATTGTGTAGATTTGGCAAGTTGAACTGTGTTACTTTTGCATAAAACGTACATTATTTATTGATTACTTAAAAAGTTAAGAGTTATTGAGCTCAGAAAATATATACAAAGGGTGATTAATAGCTTAGTTTCTTAAAAGATAGCATACAGTCAATAAGAAATTTTCACTGATATAATTATATACACCAAAAATGTAATATATATATGTGTGTGTGTGTGTGTGTATTCTAGGTACGTGTATATATATATATATATATATATATATATATTCTAGGTATGTATATTCTAGGTAGAGTTGATACCACAACCCAGTGGACACTACCTGGATTAAGAGGCCCAGAATGAGGTTCTGTCCCCTTACCCATAATAGAATCACCTGGAAGACAGTGAAAAAATGTTGATCCTCAAGCCACCTGCAAAGAAACATTCAATTTGCTTATATGAGCTTCAGAGTCAACTAACATGAGTTTCTCTTTTGCTGGTCAAATGTGTGGGTCAGTAGAAAAATACATGTTTTGAATTATTTGGAATATTCATAAATATGATGGAGTGTGTGTATACCTGTGTGTATGCATGTGCGCATGTGTGTGTGCATGCATGCATATGCTTGGCTTCGTAGCTGCTGTTTCTCCATATAGAATGAGAATTCTAAGATATCTGAATAAAACTTAATGGAAACATCTGTCCAGCAATTAGGAATTTCTATCTGACAAAAATAATCTCATTTGAAAATAATTTTGCTTTTTGTCTCCCTAGTTTATTATCAACTGTTAAAATTTCCATAATTAATTCTATGCTATGCAGTTTTTAAATTGCCAGATGATTATGTGCACAAACTGTAAAAGAAGGCAAATCATAATGAATATAATCTTCTCCCCAAAAAACTGGATTTAAAGGAAAACGCAAAGCGTGGGTTCAACTCTAAGTCAGCTGTCCTTAGTGTGTTATATATCTTGTATCAATGCTGACATGAAAATATCTATAAATATATTTTATTCCTTAACACTTGCAAACTGTATGTACTTGTAACTTTTTGGAAAATATTAGTTGAGAGATATTCAAGCATTAATATACTTCCACAAACCCAGACTATGTATTTATTTTATACCTATAAAATTTTTTGGTTGTTGATACTACTCAAAACCTATGGGTAGTATCTTAAAATACAAGAAAAAGTGGAATAATGATAAATGCAGATATTTTAAATTTATCACACTTTATATATAAAGTTTTAAGTTAATGTACTATACTAATGTTTAATGTCAATATATTAATTTATAAAAATTAAAAGTCAATAAATATTCTATAATTACATTTAATTGATATACAGTAACAATTACCATGATAATTCTGGAAAATCAGTTTGTGTCAAAAATATCTGTATGACATGAAAGCGACTGGCATTGGAAGAATAATGTGCATTTCACTTCTTGTGTGTCCGTTAGATCTAGCTTGAGTCCCTCTCTGATGTCATCACAGTCTTGCTGACATCTTTAGAGTTCTCAGGAAGGGCAGTGGGTAAGTAGGACAGTCTCAAGTAAGAACAGGGAACACTTGGTCCCAAAGGAGAGAGAAAAGCTACAGCTGGTAACATCAGAACTTATTATCTAAAGAAGCTTCTAAAATACTCAAGGCTGGACAGTTTCCACAGTCACAGCAAGGTCCAAGGTGTCATTCTTCTCTAGTCCTGGACTCGATGCAAAATTTTCAGAAGACGACACCTACAAAGAAAACACAAGACTACTCAACTCCTGCACTTTACACACAGGCTAGCATTACACAGTATTTGACTCTTACCACTCTGGTTACAATCTTACGTTAATAGAACAGATTCAGAAACCTTATACTTAAGATGAAAGAGCAAAAATGGTTTTTCTTGAATTGAAGTACATGATTCGAAAGAGAAAATTTCACAGGGGCCAGGTTATAAGTTTCAGGGTGAGTGTGAGTAGCAACAATAACGTCAGTCATAATTTTCTGACCTCACTTAATCAACAGTAAACAATCAGCTGGAACAATTTATTATTGCATTTTTTCAAGAGTTCTTTAATTCACATATTGCAAATATTTATTTTTGAAAAAGGTGAACACAATTTCAGACAGACTCAGTTAAAGATAGCAGCTACTAATGCAATGTCATAGTTGACAGGCTTAATGTATTATGTTCATATTTTCTCAAGAGAAAAAAATCATTGTCACATTAATTTTCAAATGACTAAACTCCTCCTAAAAACTGTTAAGAAAAATAAATTTTTAATATTAAAAAGTTTTCAAAATCATATCTTTCCCTCTAACAGGATTGAATCCACTTGAAGAGTCTCACCTAGTTTACCTCAGTGTAGTAACTCTCAAATTCTGATTTCCCTGAGGTAGTGGGTCCCACAAATACACCTGAGTATATGTAATCGTGTGTGCAATTCTGTGAACTCCCTACTTGATCTCTTCCTCATCCTCACAAGACAGACAAGTGTACATGATGTGAAATAGAAACTACTGTGTTTTGAAAAAAATACATCATGCAGATATTTGTTAACTAGCTACTCATCAGCCCTGCACAGCTAAATTGAGTACAGCCTGTATTATAAAATTGGGGAAAAAGGACTAGCTCTCTGGAGGTATCATAAGTGATTTTATTCTTATCTACCTTTCCTTAGAAATAGATGAGAGTCAGATGATGCTCAGAGACCTAGGAAGGATTCAGAAACAGGAGAAGCTATGATAGCCAATTTAGAGCTGTTGTCAGTGACTTCTGGTGTTTTGTTTGTTTGTTTTTTTGTTTTGTTTTGTTTTTTTATCTTTATTGGTACATTAAATATACACATCATGATTGCACTCCATAATGGGGATTTGTACCAGTATAAGACACAACTTAATTCTCATTTTTTCCCATAGCCCTACCCACCCTACCACCCCCCCATATACATAAAATTTGTTTCCTTACTTTTTTGTTACAATCTCAACATTGAGTATTTTCTATTTCACAATATATAACGTACAATGCTAGGACTCATTTACATCTTCATTTTCTCATACCAGAGAAAAGATGCGATATGTACCTATCTGTGACCTATTTATTTCACTTATGTTTTGGTTTTTTTGAGACAGGAGCTCTCTTTTGTGGTTCAGGCTGGGCCCTGAGCTCAGCCTCAAACTCACATCACAACAATCCTCCTGACTCTGCCTCCCGAGTGCTGGGATTACAGGTGTGAGCCACCACATCTGGCACTGTGGAATGTGATGCTGATTGCTGCTGGGCGTGAGTCTCCACACCCACTTTTGTATGTGGTTAACTGGGATTGAACCTGGATCCTTGTGCTTGCAAGATAGGCCCTGGACCCACTGAGCTAAATCCCTGGGCCCAACTTCTGGTGTTTTAAGGGTTTGTTTTGTCAAAGTGTGCTTTGAAGATATTATGATTTGTTAATAAACTCTGTGTACATTTTTTCCCTGGGGTTATCATCAAGGTCTTGCCACTAAAAAAGTAGGAAAATTGGGTATGAATGGAAAATTCCAGTTGATGACTTGTTTACTCATTGATAGGACTCTTAGAAATGCTACACTGAGACACACTTAGAAATTTTCTATATACTTGGAAGAATTTCATTTTATTAATGAATAGCATGGGACAGGAGAAAGATAAGGATTATTTTTTCTCATCCTGTGAAAATTTTCATTTTCAAAGAGCTTAATAGATGAGCTTAACTAAAAATAAAATTATATAAATAACTGAAATGATTGTGGACTATGAATATATGCATGTATTATTATTTAATATATATCAATATATTATTCACTATATATTATATATTTTATGTTGATGTTTAGTATTGATATTTTAATCAGTGAGTTTTATTTCACTTAGTCATGAGCATATTGATCTGGATAATACATTCAATCTGGAATTAAAAGCATGGTGAGTTATACTGCAAATTCTCCTGTACTGATAAGTTCATAAAATGTTACATCCTTTGGTCTTGAGTGTAATTTTCATATTAACTGTATGTACTTGGATATAAGGATAAATTTAAGGAACATTGCTAATAGAATCAAACTAATACATCATGAAAAAATTCCATAAATGTATACTCTGTACGTCAGTGTCCTCACCTATAAAATGAAGATTTAATATATAGCTATTTAATACACATGCCCTTAGTACTAGGTTAGTGATATCATGGAAAACTTGTGAACAGAGAGCACATCATCTTTGCCCTTGAACACGTTCTTAGTCGCACCCATTAAACAAGGCATTTGGTTCACGCATTGTTTCTTTTAGATAATTCTTTTAGATAACTGTCAACTAGACATTTCTGATCATCTTGTAAAATTTAGTGCACATTTATTATATGTCAGTTACTAGTCAAAATACTTTAAATGCATGAATTTATTTCAATCACAGATATCTCCATATATATGGCTAAAATGAAGTATATTGATGCTATACATATTTAAACTCTAATAAATATACTTTCTTATCGGATTAGACCAAAATGACACAACATTTCTCTCACACGGGAAAATTAAATAAACAAATTAAAGTATAGGAGTGAGACACCAGATTGTATTAATACCAAAATAAATTTTGAATTAAGGTATAAAATCATTTAGTATTTCTCCTTACATAGATCAACTTTCTAAGCTTATCTTAAATTTTATTTTGTATATAAGCAATATGGAACTATTCGGTAGAATATAAATTCCTTCTTATCACTTCAATTTTCCATACATCAATTTGAATGCTATTCATGAAATCCTGCATAGTCTTATGATAAGCCCAGCACTATGTGAATTTAACGGATAATATAGATGGTAAAAATGTTGGCAGCGATGGAATTTTCAAGAAAGTGCAACACCTACTGGATATGTAGGGACAATTATCTAAGATCTTTTCATAAAGGAAAATCAAACCAAGACAGCTGCAGAGTCACAAAGGACACACATTTCCTTTAGGAAGACTCTTTTCAAGAGATATTATATTGTATGTAGTAAAGTTTGTAACTATATATTTTAATTTTTCATCATAAAAACAAGAATGTGTATCATATTAGCTTGATCTATCATTATACAGTGTTTATATATACCAAAAATCATTCCATACACCATAAACATTTACATTTTTTATATTTACAAAATATTGTGAAAGTAAAACAATCTCAAGGAAGATCTCTAAAAATCAATGTAATAGAGTAATCTAATTAACCCTCTATAGAAAATTTTCTCAAAGTAACTGGCTTAAAATCTTAACTTTCTGGAAAGAAAATGTGTTTTAATATATTTATTATCCACATATGCTTTATATCTCACATACCTGCAAATGATCACAATATTAAATTAATTTCAAGTATATTCAAACAAATTAAAAGAAGGAATCAATGAAACAATGTATATATGTGTCAAATATATGCTGTATTATGATAAATTTAGATGAAAAAATTAAATGGTAAATAGTCAAGTCTTCAGTGTATTTTACTTTATTTGAGGCAAAAAAAAAATTACCACAAAGTTATTGTAAGGGAAATTAAAAGAAATGGGGGGGTCTCACTCTGAGAGTGGATTTCCACCTACTGAACATTGCTTCTTGAGATTGATGGCAACCAAATGAAGATGCTGTGTGATCAACAGAGCCCATGTTCATTCATTGTATGCCACAGTCCAGGTATTCAGTCTGCAACTCTTTATGAACCAGTTGAAATAAATAGAGAAATCATGTTGTGTCCAAAACTTCTCAAATTGAAATCAATGAATGCTTATTAAAAACAGACATGCCAATTTTGGTCAGACACAAAATAAAAATTATCATAACATGAGCCTCTTTTGCGCATAAATCAGTTTAGTGAGCTACCAAATTGAACTTTTAAATTAACAGTGTCTAAGACCTATGGCAATCTCTGATTTGAATACATATTCTGGTGAGGTACAGTCCTGCATGACTGTGGAAGCTTTGGGATATTTTCTGCAGTTTGTACATATCCATATCTCAAAGCAGAGTCCTAATACAGTTGATAAATAGAAATCACTTTGGCGCTGTAACATCTTGACCCAGTTTGATTTCTCCTTTGGTTCGTTTCAATGGAATTTGCCTTTGAGTGAGCTCATCCTACCCGGTGCTCTACACCTTGGAAAGCTGCCTTAATAGTTATTACAATGATGATTTTCCAACTTTCACATCTTACTTCATGATCATTTTTACTTGTTAAGAGGAAGAGACAGATAAAACACTTAAAAAATCATTTGGACAATGTTACTGTTAATTTGATGGAAATTAGCTAAAGCTATTCTTTTTTTTTTTTTTTTTTTTTTTTTTTTTTTTTTTTTTTTGAGGCGGGGTCTCACTTTGTGGTTCAGGCTGGCCCTGAGCTCAGCCTCCAACTCACATCACAGCAATCCTCCTGCCTCTGCCTCCCGAGTGCTGGGATTACAGGCTTGAGCCACCATGCCCGGCACTATGGTGTATGGTACTGGTTGCTGCTGAGCGTGAGTCTCCACGCCCAGTATGGTATGTGATTACTGGGGATCAAACCCAGGTTCTTGCGCTTGCAGGGCAGGCACTGGAACCACTGAGCTAACTCCACTGTCCCTGCTAAAGCTACTCTTAATAATACCTGAAAATATTAGGAGGTACTAAGGAAATTTAAAGTTCAAAATGGCATAATCTTTCTAATTAATATTCAGCAAATATGTATGTGGAGATTTTCATCCCAAAGAGAAATATAAAATAATTTAGTCAATAGACATGTAGTACCTTAAAAACAACTTTAATAATCTCGTAGTAATCAGTATGATTGTAATTCCAATATACATTTAACACACATAAGCATATATGTCATCAAGTAGAAACCTTGCTTTTAAAAATTTTATAAGATAATTTTCTTTGTCCTTTTGTTTTGATTATTTGACCCACTATCACTACAATGCAGTTGTTGAGGGCATGTAAATTTACTTATATTTGATCTTTGAACTTCTGCATCTTTGAATTATATTGAAACTATCAGTCCCCACTTTTATGCTACTAACTTTTTAGCATCTATAACAAGTACTGTTATGCTGCTGAGAGGAAATATTTTAAGCAGAAAGAGTATTGTTTATTTATTTTAATATACATGCCAATTTTCCTTTACCAATAAAAAATTAGAAATTATAATAGGAAATGTCATGTATCTACTAAAATAATATATACTTTTGAATGAATAAAAGAAGTAATTTTAAAAGTATGTAGTAGAAAATCTCTAACTCTTCCAGTGGAATAAATGGCATATAATAGAATGATATTTTTACTGATGGAATGGAAGGAACTTAATTGTATCTTAAACTGCATGTGTGATACATTTCTAATCACAGAAAATCTCAAAAAATTTCCGTGAGAAAATTATTCAATGCATTTTAAAAAACACAATTGTAGAGAACTTCAATATAAATGGTGATAACTTTGGATAACATTAAATTCTTAACCGAAACTAAATTAATCTATAATTACTGGATACTTTAAAATAATTTCCAATGTAAAACACTGATTAGTGAACTGCTTTTATCCAATTTTTATATGCTACAGTTCAGTGAATCTAGATTGGACTCACCCTACTGAATGTGTTCATTTTTTTTTGTTTTGTTTTTGTTATTTTAACAGGAATGCAAAGATTATATCTGTCTGTAAAGAAGTTTTAATATTACAACCTATTGAAAAGTCCAGTTTGCCCAATGAAATTCTGGAATACTTTGATGCTTCATGGTGCAAGTAGTTAACACAACTCTCATATGCTCTTATGATTTGTCACCTGTGAGAAATATTCTTATCATAAATGTACAGACACAAGAAAGTACAGCAAGAGTATTTTGGGAGGTAATGACTATGTCTCCTCCTTTAATGATGGTGATGACTTCATAGTTGTACGCAAAGGCATAAGCTCATCAAACTAAATAAAATGAAGATGGACAGGATTTCTAAATAAATTAATACTCAAAAAAGCTATTAAAAATCAATTTTCCTATACGTGTAAAATGCATCTTTGGCAGTTTAAAAAAATACTTGACATATTGTAGCTGTCAATTATTAACTAATTCTGTCTGTAAAATAGAAGTGACTTTGGTTGAAAAGCAGTAATTGTTATGACTGATGCTGTCCTAGTAGGTATAGATGCACAGATTAAAAACTGTGTTTTATTTATTGTTTTTTTTTTTCCTTCAGAAATGAAGTAGCTCTATCTAAAGAAAAATACCATTTTATTTTAAAACATGACAGATTAAAGAATAAAACATGATGACAGTGGATTTTATTTGCTGTCACTTACAATTTTTGCTTCCAAAATAAGGCAATACAATGGGAAAAACTTTGCCAACATTTTTAAGATCAAATGGCTTACTGATTCAAATCTTTACCTTTATTGTGCAATCTGCTGAAATAAGAATGATCTTGTGTCATAGTAGAATTTTTTGTTGCATTTATATTAACTATATCAGCTTCTTGATTATTAAAAATCAAGGAATAAAGCTTAAGAACATATGAAGAATTGAAGAATTTTACTAAAATAAATGCTTTATTTTATGCTATTTTTAAAAACTATTTGATTGTGACTGGTTAATTATATTTTCTTTGGCAATTATATTGCTGGTTAAATATACCTAGAGGGAAAGAGATTTTTAAAAATTATACCTTCTCAAAATTATGTGGTCAATTTAGTACAAGTAAAACATTATTTTGTTTATATATATATATATATATATATATATTTAAATTTTTTTATTTTTAATTTTTTTTACTGTGCACTGAATGCAGAACTTTGCCATTTGCCATTTCCAAGAAGGCACAGCACCACTGAGCTCAGTCCTCAGGAAAAACAGTAATTACAATGTAATTACAGATTTCTTTTTCACCATCTATAAAATATGCAGGTGATATTAAATAATTGAATTTTCCTATTATAATTATTTTGTATTTTTTCTATTTTTCCTAATTTTTTCATGATTATGGCTTATACGGATAAACTTTAAAAACATAAATAAATTAGGTTAAATTTACATTTTTACAATGTTACTAATATAAACATTTTAGAGAGCATAGACTTAATAAGAATATACTGCATATCTATCAATTTCTTTGAAATCCACAACATATCTTTACTTTCAAGAGAAACATAATCACTCCCTTCTACAATCGTTATTTTATCCTACTACATGTTAATATTATGCCTACTGTAACAGATTGTACAAATTAATCAGTCTTGTCATTTTAAAGCCATTTTGTTTTATTCTGATACTTCCCAGCACAATTTGTTATAAACTACAAATCATCAGTAAAGGAAATAACTTCAACAAATAAAGACTATCCCAGAACATCACAGAAGGGCCTAGAATCAGCATTTAAAAATATTAATGTTTCAAGAAAATCATCTGTGAATAAAAAAATGCACAAATATTAGTACATAATGTAGAAAGTTTCAGAAGTGATTTAGTACAGCAAGAAGACATTTTTTTGAAAGTGGTGCATGGATGCAAGATCCACTGGGACAAGAAGTAATTTAGGACTACATTAGAATGCAAACATATTGTGATGGCTTAAAATACTATTGACATAATTTTAATGGTCTATTTGTGAGCATACAGAATCTGTAGTATATCAGAACAAATATTTATCACTGAAGTGGAAGATTCTGAAATTATTTCTCTATCCCAGTGATTTCTATAAAATTATGATTATTAGATAGCTTTGTTTGTTTTGCCCTTCTTTTGTGAGACAGGGGTTCTTATGTAGTCGTGGGTAGACTTGAATTCAATTATGTAGTCTCAAACCCATAGTTTCCTGCCTAAATATCCTGAGAGATAGGATGTCATGTGTGGACCACAGTGACTGGTTCATTCAGTAGATTTAAAAAGAAATCATTATCTTTTACCAGGATGTAATCAGGAAAATTGCAAAAAGGCCATGTCTGAAGTAGTATATTTATTAATGTTTATTATTTTAATCTTCATATAAAGAGCTACTACCTAGAAAAATCACCCCAGAAAGTTGGCTTAGTATACAACTTACATAGCACCAAATTTGCACATAGGATGAAAATTTTATTCCTAGGAGAAGCTTTAACAAAATTTAAGACCCCAATAAAAACTGACTTAGCCCATAATTCTGGGTGCTGTGATCTGTTGGTGTAAAGAGCTATTTGTCTCAATTCTCCAACTGTGAGGTAGATAGGTAACATGGAATTTTAGAAATCCCGTCTTCTAAGGTACTTCCAGACAGATGTTAGTTTTTTGACCTGAGTGCTTTTTTTTAAATCTCTATGGCTATATG
Source organism: Petromus typicus (assembly GCA_004026965.1). Taxonomy (NCBI): domain Eukaryota; kingdom Metazoa; phylum Chordata; class Mammalia; order Rodentia; family Petromuridae; genus Petromus; species Petromus typicus. The sequence goes on along the minus strand of PVIR01035186.1, from coordinate 6,041 downwards.
TTTTCAAAGAAACCTTAAGGAAGACTAATGAAAGCAGTCTTGTTGACACTATGTAAATAATCACATTTTTCAAGGCAAATTTAATTCTGATCAATATTCTTAAGAAGATACTTGTTAAACACACCTAAGAAAATAATAAAAGACCATCAGAGACAGAAACAATTTAATATTAACACTGATTGCTTAAAAATAGTTTTTAATGACTAATAACAAATGCAAAAAAAAAGGAAGTAGAAGAGTATATTTAAATCATACAAGACTAGAAAATGAATACAAACAAGATCCAATGAACACATGTATTTTTTATCTTTCAGCACAGTTAAGATAATGAGAGGAAGCTACTATTTCTGGAAACAATATCTTAGCATTAAAAAGTAGCACCTGTAAGGACTGGAAATTAGAATGTCATAAGACCTGGAAGTGAACAGTGCATATAGCAATGATCTGAAGAGAAGAATTCCAAAGTAGAGTTCCAGAGCCTGCCAAAGTGTCAGTCAAGACTGAACACAGAATAAATAATTTCCCAGGTGTGTATCTGCAAAAGGTTTGGCTCTCAGGAATTATTTTCAGAGGTTATTATTGGATGAAATGACACATCAAAATAAGAAAGATATTTGAATACCACTAAATAAAAAAAGGAAAATGAAGCATAGCAAAGAATCAAACAGAAATTTTTAGATGACACTGTATACTATATGGAGAAAATAGTAGGAAAAGGTGAGAGAGTTATAGTTTCATCTATCTTAATAATTAAATGGAAAAAGTAAAAAGAAATCACACACACAAGCTTTAAATTTTACTAAGATTATGATAAAAGGGAACAAACACTAATCATTTGCCTGAAAGTGGAAAACTGATCCTGAGGAGCTGAATGAGAGATGGTGGCACTGTGACGTTTAAAAAATACATGATATCACAGTGACATATGTGCACACATGTTTATAGCAGCCCAATTAGTGATTGCTACATCTTGGAAACAACCCAAGTGTCCATCAACTGGAGACTGGATAAAAAAGATGTGGTTCTTCTACAGAATGCAGTATTACTCTGCCATAAAAAATGATAAGTTTGAATCATTTCTACTTAAATGGACATACCTTGAGGATATTCTCATAAGTGAAATAAATAGGACACAGATAGGTACACATCGCATCTTTTCTCTGGTATGAGAAAATAAAGATGTAAATGAGTCCTAGAATTGTATGTTATATACTGTGAAATAGAAAATGCTCAATGTAAAATAGGAAGAAGAGGGAAAATGTTGAAATTGTAACAAAAAAGTAAAGAAACAAATTTTATGTATACGGGGGGGTGGTAGGGTGGGTAGGGTTATGGAAAAAAATGAGAATTAAGTTGTGTCTTATACTGGTACAAATCCCCATTATGTAGTGCAATCATGATGTGTATATTTAATGTACCAATAAAGATTAAAATTTTTTTAGAAATACATGATATTGTATCTTTTCTCTGTATGAGAAAATGAAGATGTAAATGAGTTCTAGGAAATATAGTTTATATAGTGAAATAGAAAATATTTAAAAAGAAAGAACGTGTAGGAGTAAAATAACAACAGGAAAAAGAATGTGATACTAATTAAAAAACAGAAGCAAAGCTTATGTATACAGGAGTGGGGAGGAGTTTCTGGGTGAGGGGAGGGAAGGAAAAATGAGAATCAAGTCGTATCATCATCTGGTACAAACTCTCAATGTTGAATGCCATGATGATGTGTATTAATAATGTACCAATAAACATTTGAGTTGAAAAAGAAAAAAATATGATTAGTTCTATGAGAAAAATAAAGAAATGAAGAGATGCAAGAACTCTGATTTTAGTATATGTGCTGCCAAAGCGAGCACAGGAACTCTAAACCATTAAAATAAAATGAACTCTTAGAAAGAATATTGAATTGTCCAAAGAAGTACAAAGAAACAAACATCATCTCCAGAAAAGAAGAAATGGATAACTGCATGAAAGACTAAATTTTACTAGCCATACAAATGATGAGTAATGGATTTGTATTCTCTGAAGTGTTAATCTTGGGAGGAATATAAATTGGCTGAGGTAACACACAGGTCAGAAGTAACAATTACGCTGTCTAAAAATGTGTTTATAATTAAAAATCAGAAATAGAATGTTCAACACGATACAATACCCTCTATCCGGTTTACTTCTCCCTAGGTTCAAATAAATATTCAAGGAAAACGATATTGCATCCTAGTGAATATATATGCTTTTAGTGCTTATTCCCTAAATACTGCAGCACAAGGCAGCAACTATTCACATTAGGTTTTGGTTTGAACAGTGTAAGTTGCCTAAAGATGACTTAAAGTATATAAGAGGGTGAGAGCAGTGTGATTACAAATATACCATGTTACATAAAAGAACGAAGCATTCAGAGGTTTTAGAAATAACTTCCGTACATGGAAGGATGACTCTATATTAAAAATTTTAATCCCAACTATATTTGTAAGTGAAAGGAGAGAAAAGGAGCCTAAATGTCTACCATACACTATAAATAAATTCTGAACCAGCCTTAAAAATGACTTCTGTATAACACATAGTCCGTAGATATAGATGACCATAATTATCATGCAACTACACTCTAACATGAAGAGACTAGATAATGATGAGTGCCACTTCCAAATCAGTTTGAATGATGTTTATTTTCCAGAGACCTATGGACATGGAAATCAATCATTTTTCAAACTGAGTATATTCTTTTGCTTTTTCAAGTCTTTACTTTTGTATAGTTTGATCATGCTGTTTCTAATTTTCTTTAATTTGCTGTGATTAACAAATCTAAAGCTTTCAGAATAGCTGTAAACAGACTAATTTTGTGAGATTCAGTGAATTTTTAAAAAATTCTTTATAAGACAGCATTTAACTTTGCTCTTCACAAATTCACTTACCATAGCAAAAACAAGAAACACTTTAATGTCCAATAGTAGATTGGAAGATTAAATTATGGCACATCTACAATAGACAATATTGAGATATTTGGCGGATATTTGACATACTCTTCAAAGGTATTTTTATATGCATGATATTTTTAAATTATGTTTTAATGTATATTTATAGTTAAAACACTTTAAAAACACACGATGAATTTTTAAAATTTCAATGATATGTACACATGTATATCATTGTACATATGAGAAAATATATTTGATTAATATACTCATTAAACAACGTCATTGATTGAAAAGATCCTAAGTCTGTGCCCAAAATAAAACTGGTACATCTTGATAACATTAATAATAAGTTTTTTTTCACTTATTCCTAATTATACAGTTACCCAGTACCAAAAGCCTTGTAAATTTTTCAAAAACTAAGATACAGCAGTGTGACCAACTCTACCAATCAGCTCACTGCTCCTGTGAGAAGATAACTGAGACAGTCAATCTGAAAGGACAAAAGTTTAATTATGGGTCACAGTTTGGAAATTTCAGCTTGTGTTCCATGCTGCATTTTCCCATCACCTTTGGTCTATGACAAGGCAGCTCATTTCAGTCAGTAGGTGTGTTAGAGGGAATGCTCACCTCGTGTAAGGCAAGAAGGAAGGGGCAAATCCATTGCCCTTTTCATGGCATCTCTCAGAGACTGGAAAGGTCCAACCACTTAAAGCTACCACTGCCAGGCTGGAGTGTGAAGCCCTTAAATCAAGACCTGTGTGGAACCCTCATGCAAACCACAGCGTAATTAAATGCATATTTAACATATTGCCGTTAACACGTTAAGTAGCAATTGATGACACTGTTAAGTACATCATTTCTCAGTGTTCAAATGTCTGTTATTTTAATTTTGTAATATTTTCCTTAATAAAATAAGTGTCATTTTCAGAATTTGTTAAATCCCAATTCTTCACACTTTGTCCCCCAAAATTCACATGACACTATAAGTCTCCTACTATCATCTTGAGAATTAGCACTATCAAACAGATAAAGTTCTAATTGCTAAATTACCCTTTAATATTGGAGTAGATCTTATCCCCTCCTAAGGGGCTGCAGGTAAAGAAATTGGAAGCAGTCACTCCAAGAAGCATTTAGAAGTGAGAAATCACACAAAATATTTACATGACGTACCTCAGTTTGTCATCAGTCAATTTTCAACCTTCAGAAACTGAACATTGCTTTTCCACTCATATATATTTCATTTAAAACCAAAAACTTGTGCTGTGCAAGTAAAGTCTCCACTCCATAGATTCTGAGCTTAATTCTAAAACCTCTCTCTGATTTCTACTCCTTTCAAATAACTCATTACTCAAAGGGATGTACCTTGAGGTACAAACTAATAAGTGAAGTACATACCTCACAGATATGTAAACACCGTATCTTTTCTCTGGTAGGAGAAGCTGAAGCAATAAATGAGTTCTAGAGTATTTGATAGATACTGTGAAATACAAAATATTCAAATGGTAAACGAGGGTAGTGGTATATAACTCAGGGAAAAATGTGATGGCTAAAAAAGGGATAAAAGCTTATGTATATATGGTATGGATGGGCTGTAGGGTGGACAAGGGAATGGGACAGTATGAAAATCAAGTTGTGTCACAGACTGGCACAAATTCTCTATGTCATTTGTGATCATGGTGTGTACATAAAATGTACCAATAATATCAATTAATTTAAAATTTAAGAAATAAAATCACCCAAACATTATCTGAAAATGATTTTCATCCAATCTCTTTGCTTATTTTAAAATAGAACATTAAATATACAGGGCCTCACTATCTTTAAAAAATAATAAGCAGAGAGGTACATGTTTAGAGCAGTAAACTATTCCATTAGACGCATGTGATCTGTCCTGACTGTGTGGCTTACAAAATTAAAGCAGTGAAAAAAAAATTACTAACAGAAAACTAAAATGATGAACTAGTACACTTGCAGAGTTTTCATGTTTCTACTTAGTTTTAATTATACTCCATTCTTGTTCGCCATGATTGACATGTTGAGTAATTTTTCCTTTGAAATAATCTGTTCACAAGTAACTGTGTTCAGTTTTGACATTATAAGAGGCACATCAGTTTTAGGCTATGAAGACTGTAACGCAATAACATGGAAAATCCATTTTCCCTCAGCCTTAGTGCAAGAATAAGTCTCGTAAAGCTCGGGGTTTCTCATTCAAATGTTGGTACATCATTTGCAAAAGAAAAAAAAATAGTTATATTGCCAGTGAATATAGCAATTATTCAGGAGGCGAAAACTAAGGATAGATTGCCACCAAAGTATTTCAAAACTTGAAGGGGAAAAAAAAAAAGTTCTGCAATTAAAGAACACTCTTTTTTTAACAGAAAGGTGTGTTTATTTAGGTTTTTCAAAATCCTAACCTTTGAATAATGACTCGCTACTGAATGTCTTCACACAGGTGTTCAGAGGCTCTGAATAAGCAATTTGTCAAGAGTAATTGGTGGGTTATGTTACCCTAAAAAACAGAGTGATTTCATTGGTGAATAGAAGAGGAGGTCTGTGTGGGTAGCTTTATATTCTGCTCTGCATGTCAGGTTAAAAAACTGCCATCCGTAACTTATATAATTTTCTTGCATTTCTGTATCTGTAATTTAAAATAAAATAGGTGACATTATTTGACTTTGTAGTTGTCTCATAAGAAAATCTACTTAAGTCTTTAAGGATTTGAATAAGCCATTAAATGAAATCAAACTGATGTAAAATAAGTAATAAGTTGACTAAGTACACTCATTGAATGGATGAATTTTTGAGTGCCTTTCAGTGAGTGAATTTCATTTGTAACCAGGAAGAACATGTAGAACAAAGGTGTCTTTTGTGCACTGATCAGACTTTGTTCACCAAAGAGCACCATTGTGAGCTAGTGGAGTAAATCTGTTTTAGAAATCTAAGAAATTAGAAATTAGAAATCTATGGGGCCGGGGAGTTAGCTCAGTGGTTCCGGCGCCTGTCTCGCAAGCGCAAGGACCCGGGTTCGATTCCCCGGTAACCACATAACAATACTGGGTGTGGAGACTCACACCCAGCAGCAACCAGTACCACATACCACAGTGCCGGGCGTGGTGGCTCACGCCTGTA
>PVIR01035185.1:0-16653 GCA_004026965.1 Petromus typicus | reverse complement strand
CAGCAATCCTCCTGCCTCTGCCTCCCGAGTGCTGGGATTACAGGCGTGAGCCACCACGCCCGGCACTGTGCTATGTGGTACTGGTTGCTGCTGGGTGTGGGTCTCCACACCCAGTATTGTTATGTGGTTACCGGGGAATCGAACCCGGGCCCTTGCGCTTGCAAGACAGGCGCCGGAACCACTGAGCTAACTCCCCGGCTCCCATCAGACAGGATTTTTTAAAAGCAAGATCCATAAAAGGGTATCTACAATTGAAATAGAAAAGCATAGATAAAATAATCACATACTTTCGACAGTAATTTTTTTTTTTTTTTGAGACAGGGTCTCACTTTGGAGTTCAGGCTGGCCCTGAGCTAAGCCTCAAACTCACATCACAGCAATCCTCCTGCCTCTGCCTCCCAAGTGCTGGGATTACAGGCATGAGCCACCATGGCCGGCACTGTGGTATGTGGTACTGGTTGCTGCTGGGTGTGAGTCTCCACACCCAGTATTGTTATGTGGTTACCGGGGAATCGAACCCAGGTCCTTGCACTTGCAAGACAGGCACCAGAACCACTGAGCTAACTCCCCAGCCCTCCACAGTAAATTTTAAATATGAAAGGTACAGATGAATTAAGATTGCAACAAAGAAACCACATGCAAAAATCAGACACAAAATGGCTAGAATGGTCTTACTAACTTCAGAAAGCAAAGAAACAGAGAAAAATTTCATATTTATCAAAGAGATTCAATGTATCAAGATGAAATGAACTTCTGAATGGCCATACACCTCCTGACAAAGCCAGAGAGAACATGGGCCGGGGATGTAGCTCAGTGGTTCTGGCGCCTGTCTTGCAAGCGCAAAGACCTGGGTTCAATCCCCGGAAACCACATAACAATACTGGGCGTGGAGACTCACCCCAGCAGCAATCAGTACCACACACCACAGTGCCGGGCGTGGTGGCTCACGCCTGTAATCCCAGCACTTGGGAGGCAGAGGCAGGAAGATTGCTGTGATGTGAGTTTGAGGCTGAGCTCAGAGCCAGCCTGAAGTACAAAGCGAGATCCTGTCTCAAAAAACCTTAAAAAAAAATAAAAAAAAGCCAGAGAGAACATGAGATGAATACAGAAATAAAAGACATACACTTACAATCACAAAAGAAATTTCAGGGCCGGATATTTAGCTCAGTGGTTCCAGCATCTGCCTGGTAAGCGCAAGGTCCCCAGTTTGATTCCCGGTAACCACATGTCACAATGCCAGGTTGAGTGGCTCACATCTGTAATTCCAGCACTCAGGAGGGAGAGGCAGGAGGATTGCTGAGAGTTCAAGGCTAGTCTGGGCTACATAGTGAGTTCCGGGCCAGCCTGAACTACAAAGCAAAACCTTATCTCAAAAAAAAAAAGTTTCAAAATTACAATCTAATCCAATATAGTACAGTTGATGGAAGTAGACCAAACCAAGTATGGATTTCAAAACAAATGAATCTTCAAGAATCGTTTCTCAACCAATAAAACTGAACTACTGACATTTGTAGACCTGTACATCCTTTATACTCTTTTAAAAAATTCATGAAACATTCATTAAGACAGAGTACATGTTGGGCCATAAATCAAGTCTTAAATCTAAAATAATAAAAAGGAGATTCTCTGCCTACTAGAAAATTAAATGAGAACAATGAAAAGATATGTGTAAAAAAAACCCAAACATAGAACTACATGCTTCTAGGTAAGCAATGGTCAAATAATAAATCAAAAGGAAACTAAAAAATATTTTTAAATAATTATAAAGAAAAAACAGCATGTCACAATTTGTGAGATGAAGCTGAAGTAGTTTTGGAGGGAAATTCATAGCTTTAAATCCTTATTTTAGAAACTGAGAAGTTGAAAATCAATAATCTAGTTCTTCATGTTAATAAGCTAGAAAAAGAAGAGCAAATTATACTCAAAATAAATAAAGAGTAGAAATCAATGGAATAGAAGCAGGCTTAGAGAAATGTAAACCTAATGCTTTAAAAAGCTTTTCTTTTTTTCTTTTTTTTTTTTTTGAGACAGGGTCTCATTTTGTAGTTTAGGCTAGCCCTGAGCTAAGCCTCCAACTCACATCACAGCAATCCTCCTGCCTCTGCCTCCCGAGTGCTGGGATTACAGGCATGAGCCACCACACCCGGCATTGTGGTATGTGGGTATTGGCTGCTGCTGGGCGTGAGTCTCCATGCCCAGTATGGTATGTGGTTAGCGGGGATCGAACCCAGGTCCTTGCGCTTGCAAGACAGGCACCAGAACCACTGAGCTAAATCCCCGGCCCTTAAAAAGCTTTTCTTAGGGGATGTAGCTCAGTGGCTCCATGGCTACAAATACAAGGTCATGAGTTTGACCCCCAGTACCAAGGCAGGGGGGTTTTCTTTGAAAAGATCAGTAACACTGACCTAGCCCTAATTATCAAGAAATAAAACACAAATTCCAATAGCAAGAATGAAAGAAGAACTATTGCTATAGATCTTGCAGACATTAGAAGATATCAAAAGAACATAAACAAGGTCATGCAGATAAACTCAACACTTTATTAAACAGAAAATGTCTGAATGAAGATTGAAAATGATATAGATAACAAAGGAAACCAGATAAGCTCTGTATAAAGAAACTCAATTTAAAATTAAAAACCTTTCCCTCAAAGAAAACTAAAGTTGAAATGGGTACACTAGCAAATTCTACCAAATATATAGAAGAGAGAGAAATGATCTACAAAGAAAAGCCTAGTCCTTTCCCCTGAAGATCAGGAACAGAGCACGTCTGCCCTCATCACGTTTTTATTTTTCTGATCCTAGGGATTCATCCTAGGGTAGCGATGGCAAACTTACAGCACAAATGCCACAGTGGGCTGTTAATCACTGAAAGCTCTAAAAGGTTCCCCATCACTGATCCAGGGTCTTCATACTGAGCTGCTTCCCTAGCCCTTTATTTTTTAAATTTTGAGACAAGGTGTCTCTAGGTCACTATATTGCCCAGGGAGGACTCAAATAACTTTGATCCTTCTGCCTCAGCCTCCCAGAGAGCTAAAAAAAACACAGGTGTGTGTCACCACTTCTATTCAACACTGTGCTGGAAGCCTTAGCCCGACACAAGAAAAAGATAACAATGATATACAGGTTAGAAAGAAGTAAAAGAAGGCTGAGGATTTAGCTCAGTGGTTCTAATGTCTGCCTTGCAAATGCAAGGTCCAGAGTTCGATCCCTGGTTACCACGTACCACAATGCCGGGTGTGGTGACTAATGCTCATCAGCAATCAGTACCACACACCACAATGCTGGGTGTGGAAGCTCACGCCTGTAATCTCAGCACTTGGGAGGCTGATGTAGGAGGACTGCTATGAGTTTGAGGCTGGGCTGGGTTACACAGCCCTTTTCTCTTTAAAAAAATATCAAAAATATATTTAATCAAAATATAAATATTATGCTCTTAGAAAGAAATCATTGAAAAGTGAAAAGGAAAAGTCATACATGGAGAGAAAATTTCTCAATGTATGTTCCTAAGAACTTGTATTTAGAATAAAGAGCTCTAAGAAAGCATAAGTGGCTGATTAAGTACTGTACATGAAAAAAATGTAAATACAATTAAGAGAAACAAAGTTTAAACCACAGTGAGATCATTACACACCCAAAGGAAGAAGTGGATAAGGAAATATCCAGTGTCAGCGAGATACCAGGTGAACGAACAGTCAGAGTGCTAGAAATGCTGGGGTGGGCAATATAAATGGTCAACTAATTTTGGAAAACAGCTTGGCCATTTCTTATAAACATACATTGACAATGGGAGCCAGAGATCCACTTGTAGGTAAACCTAAGAAAAATACAAATGTGTTCTCAAAATACATGCATTTTAAATGTTCATAGAAGCTTAACAGCCCCAAATTGGAAATAGCCCAAATGTCCATTATGAAAATCTAATCAGCAGGTAAGAGAAGCAAATTACCTATCCATACTCCCTGCATGAATCTCAAAACTTTATATAAATCAAAGAATGCTACAGTTTGATTCCAGTGTATGGAATTTTGGAACAAGTAAAACAGTCCAAAATGATTGCTACTTAAAAATAAAAGATCAGTGGTTGTCTTAGGCTAAGTGTGGGGGCACTGATTAAAGACTGATGTGTAATTAATATATATTTTAGTATTATTTTCAATAGCAAAATGTTTGGAAGCATCCCAACTGCCCTTCAAAGGAGACTGGTTATTTAAATAATGATCCATGCATACTACAGAATCCTAGGTAGCTGTTAAAGACAATCAAATGGGCATCTGTGTACTGATATGGAAAAAAAGAAATAATGAAAAAATTAACATGCAGAACACTATTCTGTGTATGATTCAACTTGTCTTTTAAAGAGTACCTGTGTGTATGTATATATCAATATTGATATATATTGATATATATATTTTATATATATATATATTTTTTGAACAGAATATGATAAAAGTCAATAAAGCTAAAATCTGATTTTTGGAAAACACTAACAAAGTCTAGAAATCTCTAGCCAGTGGAGGAAGAAAAAAAATATGTAACATAAGCCATGAATATCAGCAATGAAAAAAGGCACATCACTATAGATGTTGCAGACATTAAAAGAACAATAAGGAAAAAGGGCTGGGGATTTAGCTCAGTGTTCTCCATGCCCGCCCTGCAAGTGTAAGGTCCCAAATTTGATCCCTGGTGCAAAAAAAAAAAGGAAATATATTCTTTGTACTTTGTGCCCACATATCTGACAACTTAACCATGTCCTCGTAACAAAAATACCGCAACTTACGCAAGAGGAAAAACATTACCAGCAATTTCTTAATGTTTTATGATTTTAAATCTTACAATAAAGAAAACTCCAGACTCAGAAGTCTCTGTTAACAAATTCTATCCAATATTTAAGAAAGAAACATACTTGGGGAAATGTATATGGTACAGATACTTTAGAGAACAGTTTGATAGTCATATAACCTAGCAAATCCACTCATCTGTATATACTCTAGAAAAGTAAAAACATGCTGTGAAAGATTTTTCATGTTGGCCCAAAGTAAAAACAACTCTGAAATGGTATACACAGTGGAATACTATCTAGCAAAAAGAAGAAAAAAAAAAAAAGTACTGATATATACCGCAACATGGATGAGGTATGAAAATGCGACATTAATTCAAAGAAGCCAATCATAAAAGAATATGTGTTACATGATTTTTCTGGCATGAAATGTTTAACACAGTCTTCTTTTTTTTGAGACAAGGTCTCACTTTGTAGTTCGGGCTGGTCCTGGACTCAGCCTTGAACTCAGCAATCCTCCTGCCTCTGCCTCCTGAGTGCTAGGATTACAAGCATGAGCTACCAAGCCAGCTTGGAATGTCCAACATAGGCACACCTCTAGAGATAGAAAGTAGATCATTTGTTACTTGGGGCTGGGAATGGAGTGCAGTGAAATGGGGTCTGACCACCAATGGATACAAGATTGTTTTTAAGAGGGAAAAAAATGTTCTGAAATTAAGAGTGATGATGGTTACCTAAGCCAGCAAATGTGGTATGCGATGTTCTAAAAAGGTGAGTATGAATATGAATTATGTCCAAATAAAACTGCTAAACACAAAACAAAGGAACTAGTGTATATTGAGTGCTTTTTGCATAACAGGGACTTCCCATTCACTATCTCCTTAAATTTTTCCTCCTACTGGATAACGAGAAACAAACACACCAGATTTCTTCATCACTTACTTCATGCAAGGCAGTAGTTCTCTGAGTCACTCATACATGCTGACTCTCTAACTCTTCATCGTAGAGCTAAATCTAGATCCAAGCCACTTGCAAACTTTGTTTATGAACCTGAATACTTTCGATATCTTCCATAAAATGGTTCTTAAAGTGTACTTCTCTGGATGGACCTGTACCCTGGAACTCATTTTGAGGGTGGGGTTAAAATACAGAAATCAATATATTGTACCATAATTAATAGACTAAAGAAGAGAATCCCCCATTTTCCCAGGACAGGAAAATAATTTGACAAAATTTAACATCCATCTATCATAAAAATCTCTCTGCAAACAAGAAATAAAAAGAGATTTACTCCACCTAAGAAGGGATTTATAAAAGAATCTTACAGAAAACATTACACTTGTGGCTAAAAAGACTGAATGCTTTTCCTCTAAGAGTGGAAATAAGACAAGGACTTTTGCTCTCATCACTTCTATTTAACATTGTACTAGCGGTGCTAGCCAATGGAATAAGGTAAGAAAAAATAAATATAAGAAAGGATATCAAAATATTTGTGGGCGTATGTATTCTTATCTCCTCATGTTTTTCTCTTATTCTCCAACTGTTCCATAGGTGTGAGTCAGACCTGGTTCTTAGCAGAGAATTTACAGTGTTACATCCTCAGGGTCCCTCCCCCCAAAACAATGAAACTCAAATTGGAAGAGAGGAATGATCGATCTTTCGGTGTCTTGGTATCACAACAAAGTGCACTGGATTTGCAAGAAACTGCTTCTGGGACCTTCTCAATTAGAAAATAAGGTGCCACGTGAGGGATGGGCACAGGTCTGGGATGCTTAGAGTGTGGGCTATGCCTCACTTCTCCTCTCCACTCTGGGAAACTCACCTAAGCAACTTAATCTTCTATATCTAGTATTCTCTTCTCTAAAACCAGAATAGTACAAATATATGCCAGAAGAGCTGAAAAGAAATTAAATTTCATGTACAAAAAGAGCACAAGCAGTGTTTGAAACATAGAAAGTACTCTCTAAAAATAACGATGATGTTCTTTCACAAAGCGCATATGCACTGCGAAAATTTTAACATGAGTTATTCTAAAGAAGGCATATGTGTCCGTATGTGCATTAATATGTGAGAGATAAGATGTGAAGGCTATCGAAGAAACTAGGACAATGTCGACACCAGTTAAGCTCTGGCGAGTGACACTATGTCCTGATTCCTGTGGACTGTGTTGCTCGTTATACTCTGGGCTTTGTGTCTATCCTGCCTCTCCTCAAAATCACATTACAATCTAGCCTCTGGTTGTGCATGATGTGAAGGAGCGGCTGGCAAATGAGGACAAGGCTCAGAGCCACACTGCTCAGGGCACTGCAGGGTGACCCCGATTCCGGGACTTGCCATTTGAAACAAGAATAGACCCGGGCCGGGGAGTTAGCTCAGTGGTTCCGACGACTGTCTTGCAAGCGCAAGGACCCGGGCTCAATTCCCCAGTAACCACACACAATACTGGGTGTGGAGACTCATGCCCAGCAGCAACCAGTACCACATACCACAGTGCCGGGCGTGGTGGCTCACACCTATAATCCCAGCACTCGGGAGGCAGAGGCAGGAGGATTGCTGTGATGTGAGTTTGAGGCTGAGCTCAGGGCCAGCCTGAACCACAAAGCGAGACCCTGTCTCAAAAAACCTAAAAAAAAAAAAGAAAAAAGAAAAAAAAGACTGATAAATTCAGTGACATTAAAATTTAGAGTACCTGCTGACAGTATGGGAATGGTGCAGGGACTGACATGCAGATTCATGGGACGGAAGTGGGGATCTAGAAATAAACCCTTACATTTACAGTCAACTGATTTTCCGCGAGGATGAATAGAAAATTAAATGGTTTTTAACAAATGGTTCTGGGATATCATGCAGAAGAATGAAGCTGGACCCTCTACGCAGCATATTATAAAAATGTTAACTCAAATTGGATCACAGATTTAAAAACCAGAACTAAAATTATATAACTGTCGCAGAGAAATGCAAAAAATCTTTATGGGGGCCGGGGAGTTAGCTCAGTGGTTCCGGCTCCTGTCTTGCAAGTGCAAGGACCCGGGTTCGATTCCCCGGTAACCACATAACAATACTGGGCATGGAGACTCACGCCCAGCAGTAGCCAGTACCACATACCATAGTGCCGGATGTGGTGGCTCACGCCTGTAATCCCAGCACTCGGGAGGCAGAGGCAGGAGGATTGCTGTGATGTGAGTTTGAGGCTGAGCTGAGTGCCAGCCTGAACCACAAAGCGAGACCTTGTCTCAAAAAACCTAAAAAAAAAAAAAAAAAAATCTTTATGGGTTTTGGTTAGGCAACAGGGTCTTAGATAATCATATAAAAACAAACTACAGGTGGCAAAAGAAAAAAAGAGATAAACTAAGTACCATAAAAATTAAACATTTTTGTGCTATAAATGATATCAAGAGACAGAAAAGACAACCCACAGAATGTGAGAAAACATTTATCTGATAAGGAACTTGGGAATTTTTATTTAAAATACACAAAGAGTTCATGTAAAAAAAGGACAAATAGTCCCAATTAAAAGTGGACAAAGAATTTGAATAGAGATGCATTTTAAAATGATATATGTATGGCCAATAACAATTAAAAATGCTCAGCATCATCAGTCATTAGGGAAATGAGATGGTGTGATAAGATACCACTTCACACCCACTACGATGACTATAATTAAGAAACAATAGCTGGGCGTGGTGACTCACACCTGCAATCCCAGCACTCAGGAGGCAGAGCCAGGAGGATTGCTGTGAGTTCAAGACCAGCCTGGGCTACATAGTGAGTTCAGGGCCAGCCTGAACTATAAAGCAAGATCCTGTCTCAAAAATTAAAAAAAACAAAAACAAACCCAAATCAAAAACAAACAGGAAATATATTCTGGCAAGGATATGAATAAATTAAACCCTATTTGCTTGCTGTAATATAAAATAGTTCAGTCACAGTAAAAAATACTTTGGTAGTTTATCAAGTAGATAAACCACATAAGTCAGCAAAATGAACCGTATGAACTAGCAATCCCACTGCTACATATACACCCAAGAGAAATCAAAACACAGCCACACAAAAACTTGCACCTCTGACCAGACGTGGTGGCACACCCCTGGAATCCCAGGAGAGATAGGAGGATCGCCATGAGTCTGAGGCCAACCTGAGCTACACAGTGAGTCAAGGCCAGCCTGATCTACACAATGAGACCCTGTCTAAATAAACCCCAAAACTTGCACATCAATGTCTGTAGCAGTATTACAATAGTCTGAAGTAAAAATAACCCAAAGTTCACAGACTAATGAATGGATAAATGAATTGTAATCCTTTCATACAACAAAACTTGAAAACATCATGGTGAGGCAAGTCAAACGATAAAGTCTAGATACTGTATTATTCCACTTATATGATAGTCCAAAACAGGTAAAATTTTAGAGATAAAAAGTAGACCAGTAGTGGAGCCAGGGATTCAGCTCAGTGGTTCCAGTGTCTGCCTTACAGGAGCAAAATCTCAAGTTCAATCCCCAATACCACACACTACAATGCTGGGTATGGTGACTCACATCGTAATCCCAGCACTCAGCAGGCAGAGGCAGGAGGATTGCTGTGAGTTCGAGACCAGCCTGGGCTACATAGTGAGTTCAGGGCCAGCCTGAACTACAAAGTGAGACCCTGTTTCAAAAAAAAAAAAGTAGACCAGTAGTTGCTGATGGTGAGGGGTGGTTGGTAAAGGGAGGAGGGATAGATATTGCCTGCCACTGGGTATGTGCTTTTGTAGAGGGGTAACATTGTTCTGTGGTTAGAGTATGGTGACGATTACACAATCTAAAGAATATACTAAAAACGGGCCGGGGAGTTGGCTCAGTGGTGCCGGTGCCTGTCTTGCAAGCGCAGGGGCCCGGGTTTGCAGGGGCCCGGGTTCGATTCCCCGGTAACCACATAACAATACGCAACCAGTACCACGTACCACATACCACAGTGCCGGGCGTGGTGGCTCACGCCTGTAATCCCAGCACTCGGGAGGCAGAGGCAGGAGGATTGTGTTGTGAGTTTGAGGCTGAGCTCAGGGCCAGCCTGAACCACAAAGCGAGACCCTGTCTCAAAAAACCAAAAAAAAAAAAAAAAAAAAAGAATATATTAAAAAAGAAAGAATTTATATTTTGAACTGAACAATATTTGAGTCATAATTTAACACAGGTATTTTATATACCTCAAGACACCATAAATAAAATAAAAATGCAAAAACTGGGAGAAAATATTCCTAACACATACAATTAATGGTAGGTATCAAGGTCCCTTTAAAAAGCTTCTATAAATTCATTGAGAAAAGGAAAAGCTACCCAATGAAAAAGCTTCTAATGTGTATCACCAATAATCTTAAGAAAATTTTTCATATTTTAAGAGAAAGGAAATGCAAGATAATGTTATACAGACACACCATATTAGGGCCAACAGACTTATAAGACTATGTCACAACTCCACATCTCGGAGAAAGCTGAAAAATAATGCGCTGTCATCTTTCAGAACTCTAACATTTGGCTGGGTATAGTGGGCCCTGCTCGGCCCTTTGGGAGGCTCAGGCAGGAGTATAATAAGTCTGAGCCCAGCCTGAGCAATTCAGTGAAATCCTAACTCAAAATATAAAGCTGGAGATGTAGTTCAATACAACGGCCCTGAGTTCAATTCCCAGGACCGCAACAAAATAAAACAAAATGAAAACTTACCAACATTCATATATCCCATGACTGACATTTCCCTTCCTATGTATAGCCAAGACAAACTTTTACATGTGTGCACACATGGGGATACACAATAATGTACACAGCAGCAAGGCTCAGTATTGTTGAACAGGAGAAATATACCTAACGTCCACCAGCAGAAAAAGAAAGATATACTGACTGTGATACAGTCATACAAAAGAATATCAGAAGAGGCGAAAATGAACTGCTATACCTAATAATACATATAATATGTAAGTCTTAGAAACTTAATGCATATAGATGTATACACACCCATCCTAACAAATTGACCAAGCAATAAACATTTTAAAACAGTAGTTAGATTATAAACTCAAAATTCAGGGTGGTGATTAACTGGTAGGAGAAAAAGCAATAGATGATGTGATAGGGAACACACTTGTAGTTAAGTGGTGATGGTCTAGCCCAGTGGTGGCAGACCTATGGCATGTGTGCTGCCGCTGTGTGTGTCACTGAGAGCGTTAAAGTATTTGCTATCACTATCTAGCTAACTCTTGAGTGGGAGGTGGGTTCACAGTTGTTTATGAGCTGTACTCTGCTGGTAACATTTGTTAAAAGCACAGTCTCTATTTTGTGTATGTCTTCTCACAATACCAATGGCGTTGACTCCCATGTTTCTGCATACAGCACCATCCCATATTTCTCTTATATAAATTTTCCTGTTTATTATTTATGTTCTTTCTGAAGATTCAGCAATATTTAAACCCCAAACATATGCCAAACTCAAAGAGATCTTCCTATATTAAGTTTTAACAAAATTACAATCGTTCCAGTTTCCCAGATTCATGAAATAATACTCAAGATTATCTGGAAAAATATGTAAATTATTTCACTGTGAAACACACAAGGTTTTTCTAAAAGGTAGGAATAGTTTCAACATTTAAGAAGAACAATGATAAATCCTATTACTACACACGCATCAGAATGACTAAAATTTAAAAATCTGACATCGAATGTGGATGTGGAGGAACCTAAACTCTTACAAAATGGTAAAAGCAAGAAGATATAAGCACTGTTGGACAGTTCCTTTTAAAAAATAAAATAAAATCTATCCTTTAACACAGTCATTCCACTATTTATCCAAGAGAAATAAAAGCAAATTCTAACAAAAAACACTTTACAAGACCATCCATAGCACCTTTAGTTGTAACAGCCCCAAACTAGATCGGAAAGCCATCAAAAGGAGAATGAGGAAATTAAGATACAGTCATGCAACAAAAATACTAAAAAATAAAAGAGAGCAAAGAGTACATACAATAATGTGCATGAACTGGGAAACATCATGTGCAGTGAAAGAAGCCTTGCATTAAAGAGTATATATCAGCCAGCCCTCTGGGGCCCTGCAAGGCTGACAGAAGAAGACCACAAGCTCAAGCCCAGTCGGGGAAATTTAGTGACTCTGCCTCTCTCCGAGCCTCCCCTCCTTTCTTCTCTCAGAATAAAGGAAGGAAGGAAGGAAGGGAGGGAAAAAAGGCCAAAGATGTAGCGCAGTGTGAAGGTTCTGTGTTCAATTTCCTGAATACTTCCAACATATACACACAAAAAACATATATATCACGTTTTCATTACGTGAAGCTCTAGAACAGGCAAAAATAATTCATGATGAGACCAATCAGAACAGCACTACTGTTGGTATAGGGCGGGCACTGCCTGCAAAGGAGCATGATAAAACTCAAGCATGACAGGATCTGGGTTCTAGGGGTGTAACCACTGTATAGGCATCAGAACTCAAATAAGTATGCACGGACGTGAGGGCTGGGTCACCTCACTGATCACCAGGGCTGATGCAGTGACCTGGCTGGGTACCCCCTCATGGCTCCACATGTGTCCCTCTGAAGGTGTGCATTTGGTGGAAGAGGAAGACCACCCCGGATAGAGGAGGTTTCCTTAGTCAAGCGTATATGAGTAGCCATCTTCCCTGATGGATCCTCCAAACGAGCTTGCAAATAATTATGCACATAGAATTAGTGCCATCCACAATATGGATATTTGAAACAAGTAAACACACGCTGAACTTTGGTCACCATACTGAATTTCTGGAGGGGGGATAAAAGGCACTGATATCAGCACTTTACTTTGAAAAATGTTTTTAAAAATAAGATGAGGCTGAAGAAAGAGCACAATGATAGAGTGCTTGCCTGCATGTGCACGAGGTTCTTGGTTCAATCCCTGGCACTGCAAAAATAAATTAATTAATAAGATGGACTGATAGGTTGGGTAAAGTGATAAATAGAATAATAGGTGACAGAGCAAATAAAATGCTAATGGTAGAATATAAGTGATGGGTATATAGGTGTTAACCATATAATTCTTTCCATTTGTCTCCATGTTTGACATTTTTCATAACAAAGTGTTAGGGAATAAAAATATTAACATAGGAAAACTGCCCGATACCAAAAATATACTTTCCAACTACCATAATTATATCAATGTGGTGGTTCCAGCTAAACACAAGACAAAGTAGCACGTGATAAAGAAGTCACACACCTGCATGAGGCTAACACAGATTTAAAGAAATATTTTTGGCAGTAAGAAGAAAATGCTCCAATGAGAAGGGGAACGAGAGGAGGAAAGAGAATGAAGGGAAAAGGAAAATCAAGAACAGAAGGAAGAGGGAAAGCTTCTGTAGATGAGGGGAAGAAGGGCTGCATGGCAGGGGAGGGGTCGGGGGAGAGTCAAAGACACATTACATATAGGTACAAATTCCCTACGATGAATACGATTGCTCTAGTTAAAGTGCACCAGTAAGGCCGGGGATTTAGCTCAGTGGTTCTGGCGCCTGTCTTGCAGGTGCAAGGACCTGGGTTCACTCCCGGTAACCACATACAATACTGGGCGTGGAGACTCACACCCAGCAGCAATCAGCACCACATACCACAGTGCCAGGCGTGGTGGCTCACGCCTGTAATCCCAGCACTCGGGAGGCAGAGGCAGGAGGATTGCTGTGATGTGAGTTTGAGGCTGAGCTCAGGGCCAGCCTGAACTACAAAGTAAGACCCTGTCTCAAAAAAAATAAAAATAAAAAATAAAGTGCACCAATAAAATTAATTGTAAAAACACAAAGCTATGACCATTCAATAATGAGATGACATTTTAAACTCTCCACCTGACTAAAAATGTCATTAAGCAGAGCTGTGTGTATATGGTGAGACTAGCAGTGGAGTTTGAGTTCTGTTTTTTTATGGCTGTCTGCGCAGGCAGATGCTGCTTCTGTATTTGCAAAAATGAGAGGAGAGAGGGGACTCAAAACTAACTAGGGCTCCAGGTGACGGGATCACAGGATTAGCAAAGATCGATGGCACAAGGTATATGTGCACAGATTCTCAGTACATAGGAATCTGTATTATTTGGTTCTCTCTCCAAAGATTACATTTTCTTCATTTTCTTTTCCATTTTCTTCATAGGACTTTTTCGACTGAATTTTCTACAAGGCATGTGAATTATTCTGGTAATCAGGGGGGAAATGTCAAGAGTCAACCAAACAGTAATGATTCAGGATCATATTCTCCTATCTCTATCTCCAGCAGCACATGGCGGATTTGTGCTTTCCCAGCAGTCCAGCGATGCATTTCCAGGCCTCAGTGTCCTTGTCTGTACCACAGGACTTGAGTGAATCATCTCTGAGATCCTATCTGACTGTGGCAGCCTGGGATTTTTCTGGCTACCTGATTCTCTTTCGCGTTGGTGACAGGTCCCTTCCCGACTCAGTGTGAGAATGTGTGCAACACCACTTTCCTGATTCAAACTCTGAAAAGTGTAGAGAAAAATAACCTGAGTGTGAGGCTGCATTTCCCATAAGAGTAGGAGCTAAATCAAGCCACAGGCCATGTAAGAAAGTTCCAAACTCTGTGACTCACGGAACAGCCTCTGGGAATGTAGCTTTGCTGCTGCAGCCAGCGGGCAGTGTCCCAGGATGCCTGCTGGAGGCCATCGCCCATCACGCCTTCCTTCCCTCTCTGGAAATCCGCCTAATGGCCATGTTGGTGGGACTCCTGTGACATTAATGCCTCTCACAGAGAAACCCACAGACAGTAATGAGGGAGAAGGCTCAGCCCTTCTGATTAAGTGAAAGTCCGAGCTGCCAGCTGTTCACTGTAGCTACGGGCAGCCTGTTGGATTAACTGCCAGCTCCTCATAATACAAGCAGTGAGCGCCTCTCACCCCTGGCTGGGGACAAAGGCAGACTGGGGTGCGGAGCGGTAGAGGAGTGCTTGGCAAACAAGGGTGACAGGTGCACAGAGCATCTCCGAACAGGAAGACACTTCCTTCCCATTTGTTCTACCGGGGCAAAAGGGGGCAGAAATGAGAAGGGCAGATGGACACCACCACCGAGAGCTGGGAGGGGACAGGGTGAGGCTGAAGCTGGCACAGGAATGCCAGGCGCCTGAGGAGACCCGAGAGGGTGCTGGCCAACTTAGGTCAAGGGATTCTCCTAGGGCCCCATGACAGGACCCCACCCGTGTCCAGACCGGAACCCCTGCATCTGGAGTGGCCTCTGAATATGAGACAGGGCACTGGTGTGAGACCAGGGCACACAAGGCCCACATTCAGGGGGGGCCTATCGGTTTGGGTTAACGCTCAGTTATGGCTGGCTTGAAATGCTTCATAACTTGTCCAAGGTGCCCTATATTTTCTTTTTTTGGTACCAGGGTTTGAACTCAGGACCTTGTGCCTTCCAGGCAGGCGTGGTGCCACTGAGGTAAATCCCTAGCCCAGCGACCTGCATTTTCATTGCGCACTGGGTTCCCCAAGTTCTGCAGAGGTCTCACTTGGGATGACGGTTTGAGGGATCACTTTTTTTAATCTAACTACCAAGATACAGAAGATCGGTACTAAGGTCCTCAAAAGTCCCATTTGACATGTGTGACATAAACTAACTCTATTTCTAATCTTCCTCATTGGGTTTCCACAAAAGGTCAGGAGAAAATGCAGATAAGCCAGGAAGGATGGATACCACAGATAACTGATCTAGAGAAATAATTCTGTCTTTGTCTTTTCCGTTTTCATTTCTGTGTCAGGGATAAACTCCAGGACCTGACACATACTAGGGCATGAGTTTCACCATTAAGCAGAACCTCCAGCCTAATTCAGCCTTTTCTGCAAATACAAATTTCAATACTGACAAAAGACAGTTTTAGGCCTGGCCAAAGAATATTTTCTCAGAACACCTACATGTGAGGAGGCTTACTGAAGCTGTTTCCTATGCCTCGCCCCGAATGCTCTCCTGGAGGACACAGCACACCAGAGAGAAGCATTCACACCTTTGACTCAGAGATCACACTCTTGGGAATGTGTTTCAGAGGGAACACATATGAAAAACTGTGCACGCCAAAAGCTGCTCAGGCAATGGTCTGACTGTAGCGACAATCTGAGAAGAGTTTAAATGTTTACCAAAGGAAAATGCACTCCATCGCCATTGAGTAAGTGTGTTGAGCCTGTTGTCAGGTGAGGAAAGTACTTATGGTGGCCACAGGAAAATCGTTTCTTCTATCTTACTGATGTGGAAAGAGTACTCACACAAGGAGAAAGCACTGATCCCAAACACGGACCTGACAACAATGACACGAGGCTAATGGAGTTATGGAAACATCTGCACTGTGTGTGTGTGTGTGTGTGTGTGTGTGTGTGTACACACATGCACACACAAGCATGCGTGTGTGCAGAGATGCACAACATGTATATGTGTGGTACTGGGACTGACCCTAGGGACTTTGTTCTGAGATACATCCCCAGTCCTATTATGCTCTGAGACAGGATCTTGCTAAGTTGAACAGGCAGGACTCGAACTTGGGATCCTCCTATGTTAGTTTCCCAAAGTGCTCAGATTACAGGGCTATGCCACTGTGCCTAAGTCACATCTTGTTCTTAAATATCTATAGCTGTTGTTTCAACAGTAGCCCTTAAAAGAAATGCATACTGGGCCGGGGAGTTAGCTCAGTGGTTCCAGCGCCTGTCTTGCAAGCGCAAGGACCCGGGTTCGATTCCCCGGTAACCACATAACAATACTGGGTGTGGAGACCCACACCCAGCAGCAACCAGTACCACATACCACAGTGCCAGGCGTGGTGGCTCACGCCTGTAATCCCAGCACTCGGGAGGCAGAGGCAGGAGGATTGTGATGTGAGTTGGAGGCTGAGCTCAGGGC
>PVIR01035184.1:0-16684 GCA_004026965.1 Petromus typicus | reverse complement strand
TTGAAGGTGTAAGCCATGAATTTATGCAGGTACTAATACGTGCAGTTATTATGTGGTTTTCTTCAAGTCACACTTGAAGGCCGTCAGCATCCCAAAGGAGATGAGGATGTGAGCTAGATGGTGGCTGATTCCAAGAGTGGAGCCTGAGCTTGAGTAGGATGAAAATAAAAAGGAGTCAGTTACACAACATCCTCAGCACAATAGCAGCTACTGTACTTAAGATAGGCCTAGGATTTGTCTCAGAATTTTATATGTAATGTCTCACCTGTCCTTAACAAGGTGATTCAGATACGCTTCCCTTTATGAGTAGACCTGTGAATAAGTATCACTATTTATCAGCTCCACTCAGAAACAAGGCACTGCCTTTGATTTCCTTCTCACTCTCACTTTAGTGAGAGTCTCACTCTGCCTTTATCCAGTCAGTTACCAAACACTGTTAATTTTCTTCTCATAATTCTTTGCTTGGATTTCACTACTTCTCTCCATCCCTACTGCTGCCACCATCATCTCTTCTCCAGTAACACAACAGCCTCTAGCAAAAGTCTTTACCTCGTATCAACATGCCAGATCCCATGACCACCTTATTCTTATCACTGAAAATAAAGAAAAGATGAAAAGAACAACTGTGTTTTTAAAACAAAGTTTCTACTTTCCTAATTCACTGTGTACTCATGGCAAGTATACCATCCTGTTAAAAATACCAAGATAAATCAATTAAATGTCTACACAGGATACCATAAAATACCCAGTGAAACAGAAGGCAAAGTATATCAGTAAAATATCTTACTGATCTATCATTAAATACTTTAAGCTTTAAATTCTGTTTTGACCCAGAAAGAAATATGGCAGTGAAAAACCTATATATCTAACATATTCAGATGACAAACTATCATTTACTGTGTAAACACCTAAGATTAAACTCTGCCTTCACACTTTTCTACAAAGTTCTACAGTGTAGAACCTAAAGCAAATAATTTTTTAACAGTAGCAATTTTCCTTACACTAAACTCGACTATGGCTTTTACATCATATACATACATAGATTGTATACATATGAAAATAGCACAGATCCATTAACATGTGGAAGAGTGAATAAAGGAGTCTGCAACATATTAAAACTTGCAGAGATTGTAATACTTTTCACATGAGTTAGGTTATAAAGCAAGTGCAACATTTCTGGATTGTGGTTCAAATAAAATAATGTTTAATCTGACATCCTTTCAAACTGTACCTTTCCCAGGAAGCTACTGATGACAGTTTGATCAAAGTGCCATGTTGTTTTTATAAGAAAGGAATGTTGAGTCACACAGACATGTGCTATTCTCCAAAAGAATATAAATATTTTAGGCACGCCTGAGCTTTTGATACAAAGTCCTTGATCAACTTTGGTATCTGAAATATACTCGGAGATATTAGTTACAGCTAACATTCTAAAAGCTGACTCCCACCTAAACTTTAAATTTTACTGATTATTAATAATGTTTCTATATTGAAAAAATTGTTTTCTGTGGAATTTTATTGGATGTGGATGTGTCAGAGCAATATTTTACATATTTTTAAGTGTTTCTCAAGTGCAGCTTGCCAGGTATAATTTGTACAGACAGACTGAATGTAAAAAATCAGATTGAGCCAGGCATTGGACATAATCACCATTCCTGCTTTCTCTCTCTCCCAACCTTTTGTTTACCATATCTAGAAACCAGCCACTAAGCAAGCATTAGTAACAATGAAGGTGCCTTGCAGCCCATTACAACATTAAGGTGAGATGTCACTCTTGTCAATTTTGTATTTTAATATTTAGATTTATGGAAAACTTACAAACAGAAGTTCAAGAAATGGAATTCATTCAATTTTCCAAAGGTTTGAATTTCATGAGGAAAGAAGACTTCGCAGAGTGGCTACTTTTCTTCACTAACACTGAAAATAAAGACATTTATTGGAAAAATGTGAGAGAAAAGTTGTCAGCAGGAGAGGTTGGTATGCGCTTTTCTTATGCATGTGAAATAGATGAATAAGACACTTTAGTAACATCTAAACTATCCAACACTGCTACTCTCTATATGAAAATGTAGAAACATTTTCCACATACTATTTTCCTGCAAATGAACTACTGCCTAAAAAGAATCAGTATAGACCTGTGCATTTCCACTAGCATCAGGAATAAGACAAGAATCCACTGTCACCACTACTATTGAATATTATTCTGGAAACCTTAAATAGGTGAATGAACAAGACTTCTAAAATGATTAATTTGAAAGTATAAGGTCCAGAGTTCGATATGATTTGAAAAGGGGTATACTTTTATTTGGTTGCATATGATGTGATTACATGCCTCTAGGACTCTTGAGAATCCACCTGAAATACTACTAGGAAGCAGTAAGAATTTAGTAAGGTCCTATTTAAATGCAAACGTAGAAAAAGCAGCTGTGCTATGTACAGATTTCAGTTTAAAAAAACAATGGTGTGGGGCCGGGGACTTAGCTCAGTGGTTCTGGCATCTGCCTGGCCAACGCAAGGTCCTGAGTTCAATCCCCAGTAACCATGTACCACAGTGCTAAGCATGGTGACTCACACCTGTAAACCCGGTGCTCAATAACCACATACCACAGTGCCAGGTGTTGTGGCTCATGCCTATAATCCCAGCCCTCAGGAGGCAGATGCAGGAAGATTGCTATGAGTTCAAGGCTTGCCTGGGCTACATAGTGAGCTCAGGGCCAGCCTGAACTACAAAGCGAGACCCTGTCTCAAAAAAAAAAAAAAAAAAAAAAAAGAAATGTTTTATTTGGTGTTTTGTTTGTTTTTGCCATACTGGGGATAGAACTCAGACCCCTGTGCTTCCAACCTAAGCATGGTACCACTTGAGCTAAATCTCCAGCCCAAGTAATATATTTTTATATAACTTTTATTTTAAGCTTTCTCTCTCCCCCCCCCCCCCGGTACTGGCATCAAACTCTGGACCTTATGCTTTCAAATCAGGCACTGGAACCACTGAGCTAAATCCTCAGCCCTAAAACTGTTTCTCATGTGAAAGGAAAGATAAAATATAAATGGAAGATCATATTTGTGATTGCAATAGAAATATATAAAATTAGAAATAAACCTAACAAAAAAATATATGAAGAAAGCTTTACAACCTTGATGTTTAAAACTTAGCTAATTACAGAGAATTCCCTATTATTAATAGACAGTCTTGGTAGTGTAAATATATCTGTTCCTCCTTTCAGCTGGTTGATAATGTAATGATTATAGTAGTCAGAACAGCCCAGGTTTACCACAATTACAAGTTAACTCTGAAATTCCCATGACTAACAATAAAGATTTCTTTTCCCACAATGCTACACTTCTCTTGTGGGCTGGTAGAAGTCTCTGTCCACACAGTTGCTCAAGGCTCTGCCATCATCTGTAAGAAGCAGCATCTTCAGAGGCTGTGGCAGGAAAAGAAAAGAAAGAGTCACACAGGAAGGAAGTGTTTGGGCCTGGACACATCCTGTGACACTTGGCTATAGGTCAGAGTGCTCAAATAACCCCATCTGAGTGCACAGCAACAAAGAGTTGTAGTCATGTACATACTGGAATCAGGAATGGGAAAACTCCAATAGGTCACAACAAAAATACCACGGGTTTCTTGAGAAAGAACTAGATGAACCATTAAAAGTTTATATGAAGAGGATATCAAGACACTGAAGTGCATTATCAAACTTTAGTAACTAAAGCAGCTTTCTTACAATGAACTGACCAGAATAGGAATTCCAAAAATAGATTGAAATACTCTGGAAATTTAATACATATATTATTAAGTACTATAGTATTTCATATTAGTTCGGTAAAAGAATTATTAAATGGCAATAGGAAAATTCACTGGCCAGCTGAGTGAGAAGATGAACATAAATCTGTCTTACTCGTTGGTCCAAAATAAATTTCAGATGTATCAAAAATTATCATCATTCTTAAAAGGGAACTGGGAGACATAGATAAATACCTCTTTAAGCAAATCCAGAAGCTTTCAAGTAAAATTGAGTAAATTATTACTTAAAAATTATAATTTTTTCCTTCTGTGATCCTCCTCTCAAATTATAATCAGAGTCAAAAGAAAAAGTTAACAAAATGGGAGGAAGGGATAGTAGTTTTACATGTAGCAGAGCAATCTCCTTAATTTGTAATGATCTTTAAAAATCCACAGGAATCTAGGACTACAGACAGTCCTGCATGTTTACCTCTTTACAAATATTAACATGTGCAAATCTGTATGGTAGTAACTGTAGTGTGTGAGGATTCATCCATTTGCAAGTTAGGCTGCACAGTTCTGTGGATGCCTACAGAAGACATCAGAGTACTAGGGCAGAGACAAAAATATTATCGTCCCTATCTTAGCAGCTGCATAAGCTTCGCATTTGTGTCAGCTCCTCCTCACCTCCCAGTCCCACAACATGACACTGAGACCTGGTACCCGCTGCTGTGCAGCGGCTCACAGAACATCCCTGCAGGGGCTTGTCAGCAAATCTGAGTCTCTCAGAACAGGTAGCAAGCAAGCCTTCCAGACCTGTCCTGTGGAGGGAGGCACTGGACTGGGTGGGAAGCAGAGTTCTCCACTGCCAAGGTAGGCGTTACATATACAAACGAGCACTTCTCAGGCATCCTCAAGAAGACAGGAGCAAAACAGCTGTCTGCACCTCTGCTGGAAACACATACAGAAATGTGACTGCCCTGAAGAATCACCGCCTGCAGCGAGAGGTCACCTAATAGCCACTGGAAGTCAGGAAGAAAGACATAGAGAGGACGCAGGAAGAGATGAACTAATAAGCATCTGAAAAGTATTGAACTTCATTCACAAAGACATGCAAACCCAAACACTGATAACACACCATCCTTCACATGTCAGAAGAGCAAATACTGGGCCAAAATTTAGCTCAGTGGTACTGGCGTCTGCCTGGCAAGTGCAAGATCCCGGGTTCAATTCCCATTAGCCACATACCACAGTGCTGGGCATGGTAACTCGTGCCTGCAATCCCAGCAGAGGCAAGAGAATTACTGAGAGTTTGAGGTCGGCCTGGACTACATAGTGAGCGCAGTGCCAGCCTGAACTACAAAGCAAGACCCTGTCTCAAAAAAAAAAACTGAACGCTAGTGTGTGCTCTCAGATGTGATGCAGAGAAACAGCTCCCGAGTTAATTGTGCACATCAGTATGCTGTTAGGAGAATAAAGCTGTGTGCAGCAGTGGGTGAAGAGGGTGTTGTCACTGTAAGACAGAGAGTGTGTGTGAATGTGAATACACACATAAGCCTTTAGATGAGTGGTATTTCTGAAAGCATGCTCAGGGCATCATTGCTTTACCTCTAGGAAATTAACTGGATTCATTATTTATCATTTGTTCTTTTTAATTTTTATCACATACACATAATACTTCTTCAAATCTTTAATCAAAACTTTCAGCCAGGCCTTATGATACACACCTTATAACCTCAGCACACTAGGAGGCTGAGGTAGGAGGATCGAAAGCTCTTAGTGAAACTGCCTTAGAATAAAAAGGGCTAGGGATGTAGCTCAGTGCCAAAGCCCTTGTTCAATCCGCAGTATGCCCTGGAAATTTTCATTAAAATTCTTAAAAATAAAAATTCCTCAAGTTCATGAAAGCTAAAAGCCTTAAAATCTAAATAAGATCCCATATGTACAAAGAGCATGATCCTGAAGATCCCTAGAAAGATTTCTTTTTTAATTTTTTTTTTTTTTTTTTGAGACAGGGTCTCACTTTGTAGTTCAGGCTGGCCCTGAGCTCCGCCTCAACTCACATCACAGCAATCCTCCTGCCTCTGCCTCCCGAGTGCTAGGATTATAGGCGTGAGCCACCATGCCCGGCACTGTGGTATGTGGTGCTGATTGCTGCTGGGCATGAGTCTCCACGCCCAGGATTGTATGTGGTTACCGAGGGATCAAACCTGGGCTCTTGCGCTTACAAGACAGTCACCAGAACCACTGAGGTAAATCCCCAGCACATAGAAAGATATTTTTTAAAGCACAGCAGCATTTACTTTCAAATTAAGAATTTTGGAACCAGGGATTTTTAGCTCAGTGGTTCCAGCATCTGCCTGGCAAGTGCAAGGTCCCAAGTTTAATCCCTGGTACCACATACCACATACCACAGTGCCAGGCATGGTGGCTCATGCCTGTAATCCCAGCACTTGGGAGGCAGAGGCAGAAGGATTCCTGTGAGTTCAAGAGTAGCCTGGGCTACATAGTGAGTTCAGAGCCAGTCTCAACTACAAAGTGAGACCCTGTCTCAACAACAACAAAAAGAATTTTCCTGTTATTTTACTTTTTAATCAAAAAACTAGTCCGTTAACTTTTTTGTTTTGTGTTTTGGGGATTTTGTCTGGCAGTACTAGGGATAGAACCAGGGCTTTGTACATGGCAGGCAAGTCCTGTACCACTGACCTACACCCATAATCCTTTCCTTTTGTTTCTGAGTACATAAGTTTTGAAGTCATTGAATCAAGGTTCAAATCTTGATTATTCCATGTAGTAGACTCTGGTCATATAATCCCTTTATGCTAAGATCATACAAGTCGTCAAAGATAAAACTGAAATTTCAACATAGGTCACCTGCAAAATGCAGTGCTCCTACTGAGTGCTGTTTCCACTGATAAATATGCAGAAGAGGGCCATTTAACAGTGTGCTATTCTTCATGGGCTGCCATACCAACGTTCCACACACTGGGCAGCTCAAATAAGAGCTCATTTCTTATAGAAGCCGGAAGTCCAGAATCAGGTGCCAGCGGGCCATCTTCCGGCAAGGGGCCTTGTCAGCTTGCACCTTCATGTGTGTCCTGTGCGGCCTGTCCTTGGGCACACACAGGAGAGCGGCCAGCCTGATGGAGAGTGGCTCTCACATCTCCTCCTCTGGGGACACCAGTCTCATATCAGGGTCCTACTGTATGACTTCATTTCACCTTCATTTCTTCCATGTAGGCCCTGTCTCCAAATAAAGTTACACTGGGGGTTGGGACTTTAAGATGTGAATCTGTATGAGACACTGCTCAGTCTGTCACCCAGGGGCCTCCTAGGGTTTTCATTGTACAACTCCACGAGCTCCATACACATGATGTCCAGTCTCCACAGCTATGCACAAAGGCCCTGCCAGCTGCTCTAGCATGGTTCCTCTTAAGCTCTGAAATCTTTAATTCTGTTAGTCTGTGTGTTGAACTTTTTAATAGACTTGCTTAGATCTAAGTTCATATGCTTTATGATAGAAGACTGCAGTTATATTCATAATTACTTAATGTATTTATAAAATTGTACTAAAACCTCTTTATTTTTATTAGAGCATTAGTTTGGATGAGTTCAAGTCATTTTGCCATTTTACGACCCACTTGGAAGACTTTGCTATTGCCATGCAAATGTTTAGCTTAGCTCATCGACCTGTCAGACTAGGTAAGATAGAGAAATCATTTAATCCTCCATAAACTGTTTCACTCTGTTCTTCAGCTGGATGGTACCAACCACAGAGCCAGTTATCAGCAAGATAACTGACCTTTTAATTCAATGTGGTTATTCTAGATTTACAACACTAACAACAGTTACTTTATTTGCTTTCATTTTCTTGGTCTTCTAAAAAGGAGAAGGAAATGCCTAAATATGTGATTAGAGCTTTAATTAAAACAGCTTATCTTACAGTAATTTTCATGACATTTCTGAATCAAATTTATACTTTGATTATATTTGTGATGAATATTTGAGTTTTACTTCCCAAATAATAAAAACTTAAATATGTTGTTACTTCTCAACTAATAAAAATTTAGATTAATTCTACCCAGACTATTTCACCTGACTGGTGTGCTTTATGTTCTATTTTATAGCAGAGTTTAAGAGAGCCGTGAAGGTAGCTACAGGACAAGAGCTTTCAAACAACATCCTAGACACCGTCTTCAAGATCTTTGATTTGGATGGTGATGAGTGCCTTAGCCATGAAGAGTTTCTTGGGGTGTTAAAAAACAGGATGCACCGAGGGTTATGGGTAACATATTTTGAGTTTTTAAAAACCTGCATGTTTAAACATTAACAATGACATTAAGCCTAGATAAACCTAGAATTTGAGCAAATGGTCCAAGTGAAATTTTTGTAGTTTTTTTTTTTAAAGAGATTGTTTTACATAAAGTGAGGGTGCAACATTTTGCTTTTTAAATAAATATAGATCTAATAGAAACCACTTAGGATATGACTCTGGGCTGAATAGTGATACATCTAAATTCAAATCCTGTCTCTACCATTTTTTAACTACAAAGCTACATAATTTTTAATTTTTTGAGCCTCAGATTTTTCATCTATATAATAAAAAAAACTAATAGAATCAACTAGAAAGAATTATGAGTTAAGGGTGTAATGGCTGAGAAACATAAAGTAGCTGTTAGTTATATTTTATTTGCTCACATTTACATATAGGTCTGTAACTGTAGAGCAGATCAAGTCAGAGATTTGTTTAGATTTGAATCAGCTAGAAGCATTCTCAGTAAAGAATCTGGGAAAATGAGGGTACAAAGAGAATGTACCCAAGAGGTAGACAGGCCAGAAGAAATGACAGGGTAATAAAGAACATGATGCCCTGTGGCCATGAAGACAGAGCTCTTCAGCCTACAACTAGAAAGCAACTTGAATTCCTATAGCAACTGTAATTATGGGAAACTAACAAATATGATTTCCATTAGCAAACCTTTTACACCATAATCTACCTTCAGCTTTCCTTTGATGGAATGTGGGAAGGAAATAAACTGTAACATAAGGTACATATGTAATTATTTTAGCCTTGAAGAGAATGACCCTTAATTTTTCTTTTTATTCACAGGTACCACAACAACAGAGTATACAAGAATACTGGAAATGCGTGAAAAAAGAAAGCATTAAAGGAGTAAAAGAAGTCTGGAAACAATCTGGGAAAGGCCATTTATAAAAAGATATAACAGCGGTTATATTGCTCCAAATGTCAGGATTTGAGGTGTTTTTCCACAGCATTAGCTACTTTTCTTAATTCCTCATTGATTTCCTCTTTAATATGAAAATACTATGTACCTGCTTTCTGATTCAATCATTTCTTCCTATGTTTTCATTAAAGAAGTTAGGGGAAAGAAAAGGAACTATAGTACCATTCTACAAAAACATTCTTTCAAAAGGCCTAAATTCTAAGTAATGTTTTGTGCCTTTTTTTTTCATTCTCTTTGTACCCTCATTTTCCCAGATTCTTTACTGAGAATGCTTCTAGCTAATTCAAATCTAAACAAATCTCTGACTTGATCTGCCCTACAGTTACAGACCTATATGTAAATGTGAGCAAATAAGAATAGCTAACAGCTACTTTATGTTTCTCAGCCACTACACCCTTAACTCATAATTCTTTCTAGTTGATTCTATTAGGTTTTTTTTATTATATAGATGAAAAATCTGTAACAGCATAGTGTCCCTGAATTATTAGGTAGAAAAGCATGGTATGTTTTCTGGAAAAGTAAACAAAGCACCTGATTCACAGGCAAGTATCAATTCCAGATGTGATATTCCAGGTAGGATAAATGAAATTAAAAATGTATTTCAGACTTCTTGTATCGGTATTATATCTAATAAATTTCTTGTATGTTTTATTTCAGTTAGTTTAGATGTATATTGTCTTAATATGTAAATGACAGTAATGAAAAATAAAATATTTGCATAGATACAAAAAATATTCAAGTGCTTTTTATATTGTGTGTTTTTAACTACATTTTTTTAAGGGTAAATATTTTTATTCTTTCCCAGTGTCATTAGTTTATGTCCTTAAAATCAGCACAGAGCCTAGACATGTAGCTTTGAGCACTTGCCTGGCAGGTTGCAGACCTTGGGTTTGATCTGTAGCAACACAAAAGCAAACAAACAAAACCTAGTATACTTAAGAGAATTTTAATTACGAGATCAGGAGTTCATGGTTTGTGGAACATGCATGTTTAAACTAGTTTTACAAATGAGTTAGCATTAAAATAAATGTATTATAAAAGGCAGCATAAATAAATGGTCAGTAGAAAGTATTAAAAACACATGCTTCTCAAGTAAATTTAAAAATCAGCACCACTCCATAAAGAACTAGCTGATCCAGGTCTGTGGCAGCGAAAGTCCAAGATGAGCCTGAAACATCTTGTTCCTAAAACTGCAAGCTCATGGGGAATCAATGGGGATGATACCACACTATACCGCACTATACCACAGCATCCCAAATTCTCCCAGTTCCCAGCCTGTACCACCTTCTGTACCCATCCTCCTGATGATGTTCCAGGAAACAAGATGCTATTATATATCTAGGTTGGTTTTTTTTTTTTTTTTTTTTCTGACTAAACCCTTAATCAAGAAGAGTAGAGCCTTGGCCATCTTTTCCTGATAGTCTAGCTGAACACCTGCTTACCAAAGACATCTAGCAAGGGGAACTGGGAAAAGGCTGGAGTGAAAAAGGAGAACAAAAAAAAAAAAAGAGTATTCAGTTTTCAAAGCCAAAAGGAAATGTTCTGCATCTTCAACAACAAATTCTGCAAGTGAATAATTCACTTGAGTCATCATATGATTGCTGCAAAACTGCCTTATCCCACTTAAAAAAGATATGGATAATTATTTTATCAAATAACTAACTAGATTTGCCAGTTGCCCTCCTTAGGAGAGTGGAAACATTTTCCTTAACAGCAGCTAGACCTCCCTAAAACTGGAAACAATCTTTGGACCTGTGTTTATTTACTATAATTTGTTGATTAGATATCCATGAGGTCTCTAATGGTGATTTGCTCATATTTCTGTGCTTACCCTTTCTTAAAGAGTGGGGGAGCCCTGTCTTCACCTTTCCTCCTGTAACTCGTAAGTCCAGCCACCTCACTGCTGTTCTTGTCCCCCAAGCTCCAGGCCTAGCTGCTTTCTGGGGGTCCCTGGGGTGGTTCACTAGCACCTCAAAGAGTGACCTGATGGTCTCGTTTTAATCCGTGTCCTGCTCTCCGCAGTGAGTGTCCCCGCACACAGATGGAACTGGGGGCCAGTGAGTCACCCCAGGCACACACTCCCTCATTGCTCTACTGGCAATCGGTTTTATCCCTTTGTTTCCTCAAAATCCCCAAACTTGTCCGCTCCCTTTCCAGCCTACCACTGTCACCTTAGTTCTGATGCTGATTATTTCTGAGCTCATCTCAAGAGATGCTGACTTGCTTTCTGCACTGTGCACAGCCCCAGGAAGACTCTATGGCTGAGCATCCAGACTCTGGTTTGACCTGGATTTCAGATCTCATACCCACCACTACATAACTGTATAACATTTGGCAAAGTACTTGACCTCTGCCCATTTCCTCAGCTATGACTAGTTCAGCATTCTAAGAGTTTGGCAAGGATTGAGATGTGGAATAAACCCTTAGTAACTCTTAAATGACTCTCTTATTTCATATCCTGCGCACCAAATTCACTGTGTGTGTGTGTGTGTGTGTGTGTGTGTGTGTGTGTGTGTGTGTGTTTGGTACTGGGGATCAAACTCAGGCCCTTGTGCTTCTAAGATAGGTGCAGTCCCACTTGAGCTAAATCCCCAGCTCCAAATTCACTTCTGAAACATAAATCTGGTTGTGAGCCTAAAATCACCTACAAAATGAAATTCCATTTATACATGATCCTGTCTGGATCAGTCAGTGCTTACTAGAGAACAGATTCATGCAAGATACACAAGTATCTAATAACGAGATTGGCTTGTGTTGGCTGTCTACAGAGGAGGGTGGGGAACAGTGCGAAGGGCTGTCTGTGCCCTAGAGCTCCAAAGGCTCCAGCAAAGGCTGGAGCCCACTAGACAGGCCTGGGGGGTCTGTATCAGGAGGCCACAGGGTCTGTGATGGGAAACAATGGCTGAGGTGAAGATACAGACGAGCTCTTCCAGCAACAGAAGTGTGCCGTCTTTCTTCATTTCCCCTTTATCCCATTCAGGCTCCAAGCACATTCATCAGTGTCACTCTCATAAAGAACAATGCTGATCCCATTTACTTGGGTGTAGCTGGGGATTTAGCTCAGTGGTTCCAGTACCTGACTCAAAAGTGCAAGGTACTGAGTCAGGTCCCCAGTACCAAAACAAAACAGTTTACTTGGACACTCATTGCTCAAGTTGACATTAGTTATTAGCACACTCCTAATCTGTATTCCGGCCTCCATGCTTGCCCGCAGCGCAGCACTGAATTCCTTCTGGCCTTCCACATGGCCTCATCCCACTCTCCAAGAACTTGCCTAGCAGTCATCTGGGAGATGTCAGCTTTCTCCTTGGGTTCCCTGAAACTCTTAGGGATGCCTCCTGCTAGCTCTCGCAGCATTTTTCTATCTATGCCTCCTTCAGACCTCCTATGTACTGGACTTTATATTGGTTTCCTCTTTCCCCTCAGCTCTGAGCTAGTGAAGAGCAAGGACTTTCACAAGTATGTCCCATCATCCATCAAAGAATTAGCACTTAAATTGGCTCAAAGAATAATACTGATCTGAACGAATGAAAGGGGAGGAAGAACAAGTAATGCCCTCATATGTGCCCGACTTCTAGTATTTCAGATTTTCTGTTACAGGACCAGCAAAAGACAGGTCTGGTTTAACCTCTCCCTGGAACACAGACAACAAATGTCATACCAGTGAAATCTAATGTGGTTGGGAAGCACAACTGGTCCTGGGGATAGAAACAAAACAGAGATGCTCTCTACAGAAACACAGTTTCCATCAGACGACAAAATCAGAAAAATGAAATACAGTGTATGAACTGATGTCAGGAAATGTGGCAGAGTACGAAGCTCTAGAGCCAGGCGTGGGTCTGGGGCATGTTTGTCATCCTGGCACCTGAGAGGCTGAATCAAGAGGCTCACTGTGAACTCAAGGCAGCCTGGGCTACACAGAAAGACCTTACTTCAAAAGAAAACAACAACAAAAAATCTCCAGCCTGGGGAATATAGCAAAACCCAATCTATAAATAAATGAATGAATAAATAACAGGACATTACAGTTGATTTTACAGAAATACAGAGTTATAAGAATCAGAACTAAGAACAATTTGTTGTAGTCTAACAAATTGAGCTAGCTGCCTAAAAGAGTAGCATTCCTAGAAACATACAACCAGGCAAAACTGCTCACAGAAAAACAAAAACTGACTACACATGTAACTACTAGACCAAATCACCAACCTCCTAACAAAGAGAATCTCAGGGCCAGATGGCTTCATTAGTGAATTCTACCAAAAACCTAAAATTTATACTAATCTTTCTAAAATGCTGACCCTTATGAGGCCAGCCACAGAGGCCAGCCACTGTGGTTCATGCTTCCAACCCCACCCAGTTCCCAGGGAGGCTGAGGCAGGAGAACTACAAGGTCAACCACCATCTGGGCAACTTAGCCAGACCCTGTCTCAAAATGAAAAAAAGGGAGATGAGTGTAGCTCAGTGCAAAGGTCTGGTTCAACTGCCAGTACTCCAAGAAGATGAGAGAATGAAAGAGGGACACAGAGGGACCGACACAGAACAGTCCCTGTTTCTCTCCATTCATCCTTTTGTCCTATTTGGTTTTCTTCATAGAACTTTATCATCACCAAAAGTCTCTATTTTTTAATTTGTCAATTATTGTTTCATCCTATTAGAGTGTAAGTCTTGTGACAGCAGCAAATTTTTTGCCACTTTTTTTGTAATTGGAAATGCCACCTGGTACATAGTAGACACCGACCAAATAGTTGTGAATCATTAAGTAATAAATGGCAGGGTGATTTCCAGAGAAAGGGAGCCCTAGCAATGCAGTGTTCTCTTTTCATGACGGATCTTGTGTCTGACTGAATGATGGGCAGGGCCTAGTGGTGTCACTCGGAGTACAGCATGTATTTAGCATGCACAAGACTAGATTTGATCCCTAGCACCAGATATAAATACATAAAATAAAATAAAATAAAAGGTTGACATCACAGAGTAGCAAGTGACCCTGGTGCTGATTTTATGGACACCAACAGCCTTTTATACCCAGTTTCTAAATCATCTCACAGATAAGGGATGCCCCTCGATTTTCCATCCTTCCCTGGCCTTGGGCAACCTTCTGTGGGCCTCTCCACGTGTATCCACAAGGACTCCAGGACACAGCAACTTGAGTTTAGACCAGAATGGGAGAGCCAGAACGCCAGACCCAAGAAGGCGAGTCCATGGTGAGGCTACGGAGAGATGCCGGCTAGGGGCTAGAGACATTTGCTTTGCTCCTTGTAATCATTTCCTTCTCTCCCTACACACGCGCCAGAGAAGCCCTAACTCTCCCCCAAATTCAGAAACTCTTGGGAAGGTGCTAATCAGCTGAAACACTCAACCAGGTTTCATCCAGACTGATCCACAGGAGTCAGGAGGGTGAAGTCCGTGAGAACAAGGCAGTTTCCCTATCTCCTGTGGTGGAAGCTGCAAGGGCGGGGCATCTTCCAACAAAAGAGAGGTGGGAGAGGGGAGGAAAAGAGGAGGAGGAGGAGAGGGAAGAGAGAGAGACAGAGGCAGAAAGAGAGATAGGGAGAGACAGAGAGAGAGAGAAGCTGACATCTCCAGACTCCTCCCAGCAGGTAGGGAGACCTTATAGACAATCCCAGGTTGGACACTCAGTGCTAGGTAAACACAGTAGGTTTTTATTCTCTGATGTGAAATTCTCTAGGCTAAGATTTTGTTAGAAGTCCATAGTAGCACATACAGCAAGTTATACTCAATAGCAGAAGATCATGATGAAAGTCAAATACGTTCAGGAGAACTGTCGAAGAGTTGGCTCCCCTGGGCTGGCAGGACAGCACAATGTGGAATGTGTGCCTAGGCCATAAGAGGCTCTGGGTTCAATGTCAGCACCACAAAAGAAAAAGGAGACCAAGGGAAAATAATTTGATTCGTTAGAGGTCTTTATGACCAAGAAAGGACACCATTGAACAAGTTACTCCAAAAAGTATTTATACTTACTTCCTTTCACCAATATATGTGAAAGTTGTGATAAATTCAGATAGAATTCAGGTCTTACGTGTCCCTCAGAGGCCTGTGTGCTGGTCTTCTATAGATGTCTTGCTACTGGGAGGTGGTAGAACCTCAGAAGGCAGAGCTTCCTGAGACAGTGGGTCACTGAGGTGAGCCCCGGAAGCAGTGCTGGGACTGCAGCTCCTCTCTCCTCCCTCCCTCCCCCACCCTCTCTCCCCCTTCTCCTACTCCTCTTCTTCTTGCCGTTCCTTTATTCCTCTACTCACCAGCCTCTCATTACTTCCTGTCTCCCTGGAAGTGAGTGGCTACCTTCTCCACACTCTCCTCCCACAATGTTCTGCCTCATAACAGGCCCAAAGCAATAGTGCCGGTCTCTGAAGCCATGGGCCAAAATAAAACTTCTTCTTTTTATTACCTCAGCTACTTTGTTACAGCAAAGGGAACCTGATTAACACATCTATAGAAAAGATTTTAACTCCATTTACGTGTGTTCTCCTCAGGAATGGTTTAGATGTTTATTTTTGTGAGTCTAAGGATTTGTGTGAGCAGAGAGGAGCCAGAGAGACCCTCTGCTGCCAGCTTTTGAATCCTGAAGATTTTTTTCTGAGCTCCTACATGTTGGGAGCCATTCTGAGGCCCAAATGGTCCCATGATATTGTGATGCTATGATCCTCGTGAACTCAGGATATTGCTGTCCCCTGAGTCATCTGATACTCCCTATGAACCCAATAAATAAAGGCAAAGCTCACAGTCTTCTGTCTTTGAGGCCCAGAACAGCATGATCAGGCCCAAAGCTCAACTTCTTCTCTAAGTCTCATTTCTGTCTATTTATTAATTTGCCTTGTGCTGTCAGGCTCACCAGAAACCAGGACTAAACTGCAGAGGCTCTAGTTACATCCCCTCTGTGTTCCCTACACATAAGTATCCCATATTCCTGATACTCGTCACCTCTGTCAATGTGATACCTAAGCAAGGAGTCAAGAGGAAAAGAGAAAAAGTGCAGCACCTAGTGCTACCAGTGCCTTGATCACTTCTCCAGACTTTGACTTCATGCCAAAGGAATAAAGATCCAACATCATCCAGTGCACATGCTGAGCAGCTGAGCTGAGCTCCAACTAGCTAAGGAGAGCAGTTCCACACTGAAAAGCGGCCCTTCTCTCCTCTGTAGTGAATCCCACATCCTCCCACACTGCCTCTTACACACAGATATTGAACTCTAGACTACAACTTTCTGTGAAGAAATTTCCTGATACTCCTTGAGGAAATACAAAGCAAAATACACAGTCCTTTTGATGGGAATAAGCACACAGATCTATAGACACAGGCAGCATCTGACAAGCAGGTTCCTGTCCATGTTCCTATGTATTTTACTTAGTAGAAATTATACATCCTCAAAGGCTGGGATCCAAACTGGCACTAATACCACCTCAATGCCACACAATAACTAAGACAATGGATAAAATACAAAGAAAAGGAGTGAAGGACCTTACAAACCACAGTAGTGCTACGGAGGATTTAAAAGCAGCCAATACCACAGCTCCACGAGATGGCGCTCTTGCTTTCCAAAAGTTCATCTCGCTGGGGCAGTGGGATCCTTAACAGAAGAGCCAAGTACACAGTAAGAAAGGTTTACAGTAAATTACAGAATCTGTCAAGGATTACCCGAAAGGAATATTGTGCAAGACTTTAGACTGG
Source organism: Petromus typicus (assembly GCA_004026965.1). Lineage (NCBI taxonomy): Eukaryota > Metazoa > Chordata > Mammalia > Rodentia > Petromuridae > Petromus > Petromus typicus. The sequence continues at coordinate 25 of PVIR01035184.1, read as the reverse complement.
CATTTCTTAACTAAATATTTGCCAG
>PVIR01035183.1:0-16656 GCA_004026965.1 Petromus typicus | reverse complement strand
CAATCCTCCTGCCTCTGCCTCCCGAGTGCTGGGATTACAGGCATGAGCCACCACGCCCGGCACTGTGGTATGTGGTACTGGTTGCTGCTGGGTGTGAGTCTCCACACCCAGTATTGTTATGTGGTTACCGGGGAATCGAACCCGGGTCCTTGCGCTTGCGAGACAGGCGCCGGAACCACTGAGCTAACTCCCCGGCCCCACTCTGAGGACTCTTCTTGATGAACCAAGGAAGACATTGGTTGCCTCCTTTTCCCCACAACAAGGGCAAAAAAAACTTCCCACTTTGATCCCACATCCTCCTTAACCTCTTGGGTCTTTGGGAACATCTGTTCTCCGACCACCCCTGGAAGCAGCAAATCTTCCAGAGGTCTTTCTCCAGAGCATCAGGGAAAAGGCTGCTACACAGAAAGAACTCAGCTGGGAGGGAAGCCCACACACTCTCTGGTTTTCTCCTTTCTATATTTGTAATTCCCCTCCTGAATCAGCCATCCCACACCTTCACCCCAACCCCACTGGTTCCCTGGCTAGCAGTAAGCACAAGCAGAGTGGGGGACAGTAAAGTAAAACAAAGAGTCAGGCCTGGGGTGGAGGCCAGGGGAATACAATATGGCACCAGACAAACGCAGCAGGGAAGAAAGAGATGGAACCCCAGCGCCACAAGTACACATTCTACATAAAACAATTTCAAGCTTTTCCAACTAATTTTCAAGTAATCATGATTTTTAAAAAAGGAGAAAAGGAGCACTATATCTTAGCAACAGACACAAGCTCCGGCTTTAGAACTCAGCGTGTCTCTCACAGCCTTTCAGTCTTCAGTGAAGTGTGGCTCAGGCTGGTTGTGAAAGTCAGTGATAATGTCCCTAGCACACTCCTCACCAGCTGGCCATGGAGGGGCTGCAAAGACTGCACTGATGGTCTCGTTAAACCAGCCTTGGATTAAAGATTGGCTATGGATCATGTAGGAAATGAGCAGCAGCCGACCACGCAGCCTATGACAGAGGTAGCACAAGGGCTGAGGACAAGGCTCAAGACTACTGAAAGGTTAATTCATCAAATGTGATTTTCATAACCCCTTGCATGTATTCAGCACTGTCCTGCACATATTTTATTCAGAGTGCAAAAACAGTGCACATGATATTTAGATGTACATTTTTTTTTTTTTTTTTTTTTTTTTTAGGTTTTTTGAGACAGGGTCTCGCTTTTTGTGGTTCAGGCTGGCCCTGAGCTCAGCCTCAAACTCACATCACAATCCTCCTGCCTCTGCCTCCCGAGTGCTGGGATGACAGGCGTGAGCCACCACGCCCGGCACTGTGGTATGTGGTACTGGTTGCTGCTGGGTTGAGTCTCCACACCCAGTAGTGTTATGTGGTTACCGGGGAATCGAACCCGGGCCCTTGCGCTTGCAAGACAGGCGCCGGAACCACTGAGCTAACTCCCCGGCCCTAGATGTACATTTTTGAAACAAGTGTCACCACATGCTTTTCTATAATTTTATGAAAATGCCCTCTTCTCCATGTCAAGATTTCCGTCTACCCACAGGAAATGAGGAAGGTTGACTGAGGGCTAAAGGAGACACCCATTCATTCATTCCTCCATTCATTCAGTATTTTGGAACCTCTGCCATACCCAAGATGCTGTTCTAAACACAGTCCATACACCATACAGAGAGTTCTTTGTGAAGCCCTCTTTCCTGAGGGGAGACAGACAAGATGGTAAGTACACTGTGCTGTCTACTAGAAGGGTCACATTGCCTAGCACTTGGAAGCACTCAATAAACGTTAGCATACAGCTTCTGTCCTACAGCAGCCCTGTGAGACACAGCAGACAGACCTGCCACTGTGAGAGGCTCGGAGAGGCTGAACACCTGCCCGAGGTCACACAGGTGGCAGAGACTGAGCCAGACCTGAATGAAAGCCAGTCTCCTATTGACTGCCCCAGAGTTCTCGTGTTGGGACCAGGAGTCCATGTGACCTGCAGGAGGGAGAGGAGGGCAGGGGACTCAGCCATACAGAAGCCCATCATTTCCCTCTCAATGCCGGGACCTGCAGTGCAGTTTCCACTGTGCCAGGCTGCTCAGGCACCAGGGGGAAAATGCCACCTTGTTTTATTGACTTTCCACTCCGTCGACTCCTCCAAGCCTGTGGCTGGGAGACAATGACTAGAGGGCAGAAAAGACAGCTCCTGTAAGTCCAGCCCTGGCGGAGGGCACCCTGGAGAGGCACCGGTGATCAGCAGCTGTTGTTACCAGGCATGGCTGCACTGACCTCCAACACAGCGAGGCAGCGGACCTCATACCCAGCATAGCTCAGGCACACAACCTCAGGCACAACTGCTCAGGAGGGGCTGGCCTGCACTGCGGCTCCTACAAGCTGAAAAATTTCCTTTCCAGGTCTCCACTGTGTGGGGTTCTGTGTCCCTGGTTTTTCACAGCTGGGGACATCTGCTCCCCCATCTGCCACCTGATTCCAGCTGACAGCACTGCCTTTAAGCCCAGAAGGGTCCCGGGTGATTCTTGGTTATTGCTGACACGCACACAGGTATCCTGACACCCTGCTCCTGTGCTTATATCTGACGACCTTTTTTCCACCTCTCCACAACTCGCTGATCCCTTCTGGAAATCCCAGTCTCCTGAGATCTGCCATCTCTTGTTGCCCTTTCCAGATTTCTCACCCATTCCTCCAGTGAAAATGCACACACAGGTGGGCTGGGGATGGAGCAGAGTGGCAGAACGTGTGCCATACATATCCTGCATATCTCTCTCTCTCTCTCTCTCTCTCTCTCACACACACACACACACACACACACACACACACACAGAGGGTCAGCCCCTGTACGTGTCACACTTGCACTAGGATCAAAGACTGTGATATCCTGACAGGCTTCCAGCTTTTGCCTGCCTGCCTTCCTAGGCCTGCGGATGACACGGCTTTAGCTGACAGACCCTGACGGGCACAGGGGCACCTTCAGTAGCTGCTACAGTCTTCATACTTGGAGCCTCACCAGGGAGAGCGTGAGGAGAGCTGTCCTCATGCAGTTTCTTTACCCCAAGGAGCAGAGCTGGTTCAGGCCCAGGCTGCTTCTCTCCAAGGACCCCCGCAGCTGCCTGGCCCCCAACCAGGCTTTTCTGAGACGTGAGAGGATGGAGCTTTCTGACTTCTTAGAGAACACAATGGAGATGGAGTTACATATTCTGTTTTATAAATGTGTCTCTCTTTTAACCTTTATTATAAAAAAATGCAGATAAAACATATACAAATAAAAATGAGTAGCTCCCCACAGGACTCCTACTCAATCTCACTCTCCAGAAGCACACAGTTGGATATGTTTTCATCCGCGTACACACAGAAATACATATAAACAGGTCAAAGATTTAGCTCAGTGGTTCCAGCACCTGCCTTGCAAGTACAAGATCCTGGGTTCAATCCGGGTAACCACATACAACAATGCCAAGTGTGGTGGCTCACACCTACCAACAATCAGAATCACATACCACAGTGCCGGGTGTGGTGGCTCATGCCTGTAATCCCAACACTTTGGAGGGAAAGGCAGGAGGGTTGCTGTGAGTTCAAGGCTGAGTTCAGGACCAGCCTAAACTGCAAAATGAGACACTGTCTCAAAAAAAAAGAGAAAAAGAAATACATATAAACACTCTAGAATTCTCTCACACATTATACAAATTGTTCTGCACATTGCTATTTTAAGGCAACAAGGACATTTCTTCTTTTCAGGAAGCTTAAAACTAGCTCACTGCTTTCATAAATGCCATGGGTGCCATATGGTGCCTACATTCATGCCTCAGGTGTCACAAAGTATGTTTAATTGTCCCTTTATTGATGTACATTTGCTTGCAGTTATTCACTACTGCAAACAAGACTGCAACAGACTTTCCTGCACATACATGCTTTCGTGATTGTGTCTCCCAGAGGTTAATTTCCTGGAATTCTTGTCATCCCGTTTTACTTAGGATTTCTACTATAAGTGAGGTCAAGTGTGTTTTCCCCTGTTGGTTGGCTTTTTGTATTTCCTCTGTGAATTTCTTGCCTACATACTCTGGTGGGACTGAATCCTCTGCCTTACACTTTCTACAAGGCCTCTGTCCCACCTGCCATGGTGCCCCTGAGAGCCGTGTGTAGAAGAGGACTCCACCAACTGACAGTGCAGCTGACCCTCAGGAAGCTTCATGCAATGAGCCTTGTGGAATGTTTCAAACGAAGACTAAGGGGTGCTGGAGGGAGATATGGAGGGCCATAATGAAGAGTCAGAAATGAGGAATGAGTGGAATGAAGGAACTTTGTCATGGGACATTTGCAAACCCTGAGTGATGAGCTGTTTGTCCCATCTCTTGTTTCCCCATCCCCAATAGGTGGCAAAATGGTGATAAGTAAACTAGTAACAACACCTGTCCTAATTCTCTGATGACTTGCTGCTTTGTAATGCTTCTAAAACTCCAAGGAAGTGATACAGGTGGTCTGGGAAAAACAGATATGGCGGCATGTGGGACAGGGTAGCATACCCCCCTGGGAAGGTATCAGTCCTTCCCTGAAGCACAGAGACTGGGATTTGAGATAGCTCTTTTTGCTTTAGACCATGGCCCCACACCACTCCCTCCTCCCTGCTGCCTACCACAAGCCTACAAGGACAGCCTCTAGCAGGCCAGAGAAGGCAGAGGGCTCTGTTCAAAAGTTGTATTATTATTATACAAAGGTTAAAAACAGAGCTATAAGATACCACCTACGGACCTACTATGCTAGCCTAATCCAGTGGCCCTCCAGCACCTTCCATCCTACGCTGTGCTGTCCCATCTCCCCAGAGCTCTTCATGGGCCATGTGATGAGTCCTTGTATTACATGGCCAAATGTTCTTGGTTTGTGGCTGGTACAGTTGCTTAGACAGTGATCTTTGTCCTGTTTCTGGGTGAGTATGAACAAGGTTAGGATTGTGTATCTTCACAGGTGGCCTGTCATTTCCTCTTCGGAGGGAGCATGTGAACTTTACACACTAGAATGCCCCCCTGGCTCTAGAATAGGGGTAGACAGGAGCTAGTGCATGTTGATGAGCTTCTGTATGCAATCTCGGCGGCGTCCTCTGTGTACGATACCACCTGTAACTCCGATAAAGAAGGAACTCCATACTTCCAAGGCATGGAGGAACTTGTAGAGGTCTCACACTGGGTAGGAAGGAAAGTGTGGCATTAATCCACTGTCTTTGTCCAGAAGACATCCCCCATGCCGAGCTTGGGATATCATCTCCCGGACATCTTGTAGAGGGCAGTCTGTGAGCATCACCACCAGTTTGCCCTAATTTCCCACCTCTCTGTTCTAAAGCATAAATATTCCAAGTGGGCACCAAGGAGGGAGCCAGAGGAAGAACTGGAAGTCATCCCATTGCCAGAAGGTGTGCACCAGCAGAAAGACAAAATGTCGCCGAGCAACTGGGACAGAAGACAAAAGGGAAGCTGTCTCTCTGTCTCCAGAAGAAGTACCTTTGGCACCCTCATCTGTGCTGCCTGTGAGATTGGTAACATCCTCAGCCACTAAACTAGATAGAAAAAGAGCCACTAGTGCGAACTCAGAAGTGAGTTCCAAACCAGCCACGCTGAGGTTGGGAGGATGCCATGCTCAATGAGCACAGTTCACAGCTGGGGGGCATGGCTAATAGAAACCCATCCCCACCCCCATCTCTGGGCTGCTGGCTTCCAGCTTCATGATGGAGTGGCAGGCAGTAGTGTCCTGGGAGATGTTTGGCACTCAGCTCTCCAGGAAAAATGAAATCCCTGGGTTGTAGCAGTGTTTCTGTTTTCTCTGTCATGTTAATACAACCCCCACAGCCAGTGTCAAACCCTGGTGTGGTACCACCAGCAAGGGCGTGCAGCTGGCTCTCACCCACCCTGGCAGCTTTGGAAATTCTACAAAGAGCAGACCTCAGATGGGGGGTGTAGAAATCTCCCAGAAGTAGGAACTAACACCTTTGAGGCCCATGTTCTCCTCATCTATCCTTCTTTGCTGTCTGTGAAAGATGGGGCCCACCTGCAGGTGACACAGCACTGAGCTACAGGGAGCAGAGAGAGAAGGGGCTGCTGAGAATCTTCTATGCTGTTCAAAAACCCTTTCAGAAGAGAGCAGCCCAAGTCTTCTCCTGGCCTTTCTGCTTCCTGGGCCAAACTCTGAGCCAGGATGAGCATTCAGTGACATATGTGCACCCATGTTTTAGCTCAGTTTGTGATTGCTAAATCTTGGAAACAACCCAGATGTCCATCAACTGGAGACTGGATAAAGAAGATGTAATTCTTTTATAGAATAGAGTATTACTCTGCATTAAAAATGATAAGATTGAGTCATTCATACTCAAATGGATGTACCTTGAGGACATCCTCATAAATGAAATAAATAGGTCACAGATGTGTAAATATTGTATCTTTTCTGTGGTATGAGAAAATGAAGTTGTAAATGAGTTGTAGTATGCATAGTTGATATTGTGAAATAGAAAATATTTAAAAGAAAAGAAGGTGTAGGGGTAAATAACAAGGGGAAAAAGAATGTGACAGTAATAAAGAAAAAAGGAAACAAAGCTTATGTATATAGGGGATGGGGGTTGCAGGGTGGGGAGGAAGGGGAAAAAATGAGAATCAAGTCATGTCATACTGTGGTACAAACTCAGTGTTGAATGCGATGATGATGTGTATTCATAATGTACCAATAAAGATTTGAATTTTAAAAAAACAAGAGTTGAACTTCCATGTCCCCAGCCCACTCTTCACACTGGCCACTGGGTTACCTCTGGTCTCACCAGAGACTTCCCTTGGGCAAAAAAATCTACCCGAGTCACCGTCTACTGAAAACCTCTCCTCCCCTCTCCGCTTATTTATTCGTCTCATGTCTGCCTCTCCTCCCAAACGCTGAGCTCCTTGAGGGCATCAGAGTTTTGCTCACTGTGGTATTGTACTACCTAAGACAGCACTTGGCACAAAGGAGTGCTCAATAAATATCTGTTAGATGAATCCCAAACTGCTATGGAAGAAGGCATTCACCGGGCGTTTTTAAGCACTTCAGCATGCTAAGAGCTGAACAAGGCCCTGGAGATTAGGACATCAATGGGCATGGTTGTTACTCCACACTGTTCCTCCTCTCTCCCAGTTCACCCATGAAGCAAAGACATGGACCCTGGGCTGAGTGCTCCTGATGCGTTAATGAAGGAGAAGCCAAGTGAGAAGTGGGAAGCAAGAAGAAAATCATGGATTCCAGCTATAAATTATACAAAAACGTGGCATTAAAACATTATTTTCACATCAAATATTAAGTCATTCGTGCGCTCTGCAATTACTTTATCTGTCATCAGCACACTCGAGCCATTTGAAGTGGTGACAGATGGGAGAGAGTCCACGCCAGCTTTTCCTGCAGGTGTGCATCTGGGCTGGAGGGAGGTTCTGTACGTGCAGCAAGGGAGGGGAAGGGAAGGGTGACTGGGGTTACGAAACTGGAGCTGCAGTGAGAGGCTTGGCAAGAAATAAAAATTACTGGTTTGCATCCTGGAGAGCTGCAGGGCACTGTGCTCCCTGGGAACTCAGAGCAGGGATGAGCTGGGTCGCTCCGAGGAAGTGGACCAGCTCACTGCCCACATCACAGACAGAGAAGGTCAAGGCCCAGAAGGACTGAGGCCACACTGGTGACAAGACCCATGGGCCCTGGACCCTCCTGTTTTGTTTTAACTCCTAGTCCATTCTGAGGATAGAGATTCTGAGAAAGTCAGGAGAACAGGAAAGGTGAAAAGAAGGGTTGGACCGGACCAGAAAGAGATGAGGGCTCCCCAGAGGCCATCAGGGAAGGGACACAGAAAATATCTCAGTAGGACCAGTCACAAAATGTGTAAGGTGGATAAAGAATTTTCTAGAAAACAGAAACCACAAGATAGGAGATCCACTCTGGAAGACACTAAATGGTACCTATACACCCAGCCTGAAGCAGATCAAATATTGGTCTAAGGATGGTCTCCTCCCTGCCCTGACTCAGCTCCCTCTCCCACAGCCAGAACTCCACAGAGAACTCAGCTGCTTTCTGCCCGATGGAAATCTTACTGGGGAGGACTCAGCCCCTCTTTGCGGAGCTCATTGTGAATTCCACCCTCAGCCACTCCACCTGCCCCTGCCCACCTTCAGCCTGCACATTGTCCGCTCATGTCAATTTCAAATCGTCCTCTTGATTTTCCATACTAACTTTCCTAGCAGAGCTCATTCCTCTTTCCTTTCACACTTTCCCTCCCAAATCTGGACAACTTCGTTGACCTCCACCAGACATAATGAACATCTCCCTGCCCTGCCCAACCCCAGCCACACACACACACACCTGCCATGTGGTCAGCCACACAGGCAGATTCACTCTGTAAGTTTCTTCTGCTCAAACACTAACCTATTGCGCACAAAGTGAGGCTGGTTTTCCTCCAGCAGAGGAAAGGGCTGACACTGAGCATAGTGAGAAGCAATGAAGATCATTGTGCAGAACAAGTTTCAGCCTATGGAGTTGGCCAGTTGGACTTAAATTCACTTTGGGAGTGTCTTTTTGTGTCACCCTGTATACGGGAGACTTTTCAGGTCTAGAAAAGTTGGACAAGATCTTTCTCATGGAAGTGCAGATGGACCAAAGACCATGATGGACTATGTGATGCGCCATCCAGAAAGCCAGTTGCCAAGTATCCAAAGGAAACATTTGACTTTTTGTAAGGTCATTTTCAGGGACTGACCGAGAAGTCCACAGCACAGGCGTTGTCATGACAATGAGTCCCCAGCAGGAGGATTGCAGCATCTATGGACTGAATAAGCATGTTCAGACACCACTGCTTTGACTTGTTTTAAAAACCATATTTGATTTATTTGGAAATTTCAATAGCATTAAGAAAGTAGAAAAGATTCTTGTGTTTAATGTCAAAGGGGGTGTGGGTTTTTAAAAATTGAGAAACCTTCTTAAACGACACACATTCTTACTGGAGCAAAAGCTGGACCAAGGCCTTTGCTTCATTCATCTTTTCATCTGCTCATTCCTGCAAGAAGTAGTCACCTGTCTCCTATTGTGGGCAGAGCTCTCTACAAGAACTGGGATTATCAAGATGAATAGAGCCTCGTCCCCAGCCGTGAGAAGGGCATAATCCAACAGTCCAAAATGGGAATGAGAGCAAATAATAAATACTTATCACACAGGGCTGGTTCTGGTACACAGAGGGCTACAGGAAGAGAATGGAGGAGTTAATTGGGCCTAGCATGAGTCAGGGAGGCTCACCAAGGCGAAGCTGTTGGAGCAGGTTCATGAGGAGCTCAAAAGAGGGTGAGTTGGGACCTGAGAGTTTAAGAAGCAAACAAAATGCGTGAAATGTGGGGGCTGAGGCATCCTCAGGGTCCAAACCATCCCACAGCAGACTGCCACTAAGCAGCAAGGTGAGGATGGCAGAAGTTGACCCATGGATGGGGAATGGTGGGGACAAGATCATGTGCCAAACTAGAGTTGTGGCCTTGCTGGTAACAGGGATCCATGGAGAAATTACAGGGGAGCAATAATCAGCTTGAGCTCTGGAAACATCGCCATTGACAGACTAGAGAGAGGACAGGCTTGCACAAGGAGAGAAGGGGTAGTGGGGAGACTGCTGCTCCAGTCTGGGTGAGAGACAGGTCTGTGTTGGAATCACTTCCATGTTGGAAAGCATGACACATCTTCTTCCATAGCCTCTGTAAGACTTTAGACGGTGGGAATCTACTCGAGTAAAAATGCTGAAACTCCAGGAAAAATGAAAAGCTACTATAAGAGAGAGATGCATAAAGATGAGGGTAGAAGTCAGCATTAGGAACAAACTCCAGAGAAAGAGCATAGTAAGAAAAGGCCAGCAGAGGTATCCTTCACTTTCATGAAGACCCCCACTATATTCCACAGTGATTTAAGCTCCTGAAGCATCTGAATCATCCAGGCCTCCACTAGACCTCAAAGGTCACCTACTGCTTTGCCTTGGAAGCCTCTCTCCTGTGAGCTTCCAACCCTGTGGGGCTTTGTGCATGGTAGCACTTCTCAAAATCCATGCAGGTCACAGACAAGCCTGACCCCCTGACTCAGCACTCCAGCAAGATCCATGCCTCGGGAGGTCAGGCTTCCTGGCAAGCACAGGCTCCTCTGCCACGCCTGATGTCAAGACAGAATGATGCATCCCCTGAGTGGCTCGGGCTGAATTGGGAGACCAAGCCCTTGTCAGTCAAATGCCAACAGAGCAGTTCTAAACTTGCCAGGCTGGGTTAGTCATCACCTTTGTAAAACAAAATACCCCAATAATTAATACAGAACAAATTAATTAAAGGAAATTGGAGCATCACGGAGCCCATTATGAACTAGGTGATAATTATTAGCAAACACAGGAAGCGGTTGAGTAAGTGCCCCTCCTGCCTCCCGCTTCATCAACAGTGAACTGAGCCTTGAAATCCCTTGAATCAGAGGTCAAGAACAAACAGCCCCTCTGTGCAGAGCCCCTGAGCACACAGCTTCATCCAGCACCCCACAGGCCTTGCCAGCCACCCCTGCTCAGCCCTTGGCCCCTGCATCTTACCCACCTGAGAACTTCCCAGCATCTCTGTCCCTCAGACTCCTAGCTCTGGCCATCCAGAGGCCTTTCTCTGTGTTGTTGATGGGAAAGTAAAAATAAGGGGACTTTAATCTCCTAATAATCAAGCACTCCTTCTGTGAGGCTTCCCTTCCTCTTCAAGTAGACAATGATCGTGCTGCCAGTGTAGACATAGGTTCACATTTGCCTGCACTAGACTCAAAGGGCATCGGAAAAGACTATAAATGATCACAAACAGGAACTGTATCTGAGGTCTTAACCTCTACTTGGTCCTTTTTACCTTGTCCTTCACCTCCTTACAAAGTGAACTGATCATTTCATATGCTCACCGGGGCTCTTCTCCTCTGCCCAAGTCATGAACAGAGCAGATCTCCCGACAGCAGCATGTTAACCCAGGAGATCAGGTCTATTGACAAGCACTGGTCTAGTGCCACATGTTTCGTAGGAAGAGAATGACACTTCCTCCCAACTACCTGAGGCTGAATTTAGAGCCTAACATCTCCAGAGGAATCAAGTATTGCATTTACCTGTCATGCTCTACTGTAGTGAAGTCTCTTCCAGAGAAAGGATCTTTGTTTTATTTACACAGTATTCCACAAACTCAGAAAAGTCACTCTTACCCATCTGATACTCAATAAATATTTACTGAGTAAGGCAATGAATAAGACTATGGCAGTTATTTTCCAGGAGCAACCACATAAATTCTGTAGCATTCTAGGGCTAGCACTCCACCACAACCGGCCCTTCCGTACCCTGTTTATGCCTTTGCTCTGTCTTCTGCAGTGGTGGCTGCTGAGCGGGAAGGCAGCTCCCGCTGGTAAGGGGAGCAGCCTGTGCACAGCCTGAGCGGGTGTGATGTCTTGTTGTCCTCTGAACTTGCCGGGGCTGAGAGGAGATAAAAATAGACCCTCAGATCTGAGTCTGTGGCTCTACATAGCCTTGGCAGTTCTAGAATGACAGGTCAAGCACTCAGGCCTCCCTTGAGGGTCCCCAGACCCCAACTCCAGCAAATTTAAGTCTACAGTAGTCCAGCCCAAGTTCTCTGAGCACAGATCAGATAATCTTGGATTCTGTGAACACACCAGCAGTATGTCCACTGCCTGACAGAAATCCTTCACTAGGAGCTCAGTTGCTGGCCTTCCAAAATAGCACGCCTGCTGGTCTAGCCCTCCAAGCACCTCTGGCCCACTTCTGAGGCTGTGCCAAGCCCCTGGCAGAAAACAACGAGGCCAGTTCTCTTGCTGGGAGAGCATTCTCTTGGCCCAAATCAAGTTCCCAGTGGCAAACTTACTAGGCTGCTGTTGGTGGAAACAGCTGAGCTGCAAAAACTCAGCAGATGAGAAGAAAATGAGGGAGCTGAGAGAGTTTTGCAAGCCCTGCCTGATAACAGACACCACTGCGTTCACTCAGATCTCTGGTTAATGGCCAACTGTGTGTTATCTCTTTCCTCAGTGAGGTTGAAAGTGCCAGAGAATGTCGGCAGCCCTAAGGGGGAGTGCAGGTCTGCAGGTACCTGTCTGCACAGGCATAGCAATCCGTTCGGGGATCCCCCGCGGGGTCCCAGTGGAAAGACGTGCTTCTCCATGTCACTGTGTTGCTTGATGGAAATGCAACAGTGTTAATTTTGCCTGTTTGTCACTGAAGCCATAGGTTTGAAAACCCAGTCTGACTACCTCTCAAATATCTCTCGGTCCCCTAAGTTTTTCTCCCTACCACTCAGTCCACATCATCTTTCATCTGGATGATGCCCGCCACTCCTGAGCAGTGTCTCTCCCTATGAGTTTGTTCCCTTTCCGTCCATTTAGCATTCCAGCTGGGAAGATCTCCACCCACATCCCTTCCTTCAAGCCCTCCAGCCAGCTGTGGTGGTGCACACCTGTAATCCCAACATCTGAGAGGCTGAGGCAGAAGAGTTTCTGTGAGTTGGAGAACAGCTTGGGCTACACAGTGTGTGCAAGTTCAGGCCGGACCACCTAGCAAGGCCCCATCTCAAACCAAACAGAACAAACAAAAGCCTTCCAATCATTTCCGCTTGCCAAAGTCCTTCAGGATGAGTTCATTTCGGTCTCTTCAACCTGATTCCACCCCCACCCCCGACTCCTGTTCTATCCATGCCCTTCTCCTCCAACAAAACAGCCACATTCAACATAATCCTTTTCTGAGAGGTCAGGCCTCTGTGCTCAGAAGGCAAGTCTGTAGCTATGTCCTTTCCAGGGACACCCCTTGCTGGCTTTCTCCTTCCCTCCCCACTGTCTTCAACCTACCTGTTCACTTCCTCACTCTTGTCCTTCCAGTCTGCTGCCTTCCAGACTCCTCAGACCCCAGCCAGTTCCATCCCCTGCTGATCTGTCATCTAATGAGCCCATCAAAACCCTCATGGCACTGAACAGCAGCCACCCTCCCCACAGGGCTGAGACCACAACCTAACTTACTTCATTTGCTTTCAACACCCAACTTGTCCCTGGGTCATTGTTTGGTGCATGACTTTCAGAACATGTATGAATCCCCGCTCCCATGCTACAACTCTAAACTCCTGGACAATCTTGGTGTTTAATTCTAGGTTCATTTCATACCTGGAATTCTCCTCCTATTAAATCTCTCTAGTCTTTACCTGTTGTCCCTTTATTTTTATGAAATATCTTCTGTGTCACTTTTTCTTGTACCTTCATGAGCTCAGCCTCAGACTTTCCCCCCAGATAGTAAAATTCCACTCCACTTAGGATCTCAGGTTATCAAAAAGAATCAAAAAAGCTGAAGGACTGGCAGCTTAACTTTAAAGCAGCAGGGAGATCTAGCCTGCCCCCTAGAGGTGCCAGTGAGTACCTTTGTACAAATCTGCCCCTTCCGGGCTCCTGCCTGCCATCACCAACCTCCTCAGAATTAATTGCCAGCAAATCTGACAGGAGCCCTGCTGGCAAGGCACTGTTTTCCCATTTACAGATGAGAATCCAGGACCCCAAAATGTGGTGTGACTTGCCAGTGGTTGCACAGAGCAAGCCTGGATCCCCATCCCAAACTCTATGAATGAGTGTCCCCCAAACAGAAGACCCCTGGGCCCTCTGAGAAGTGGCCGAGTCTCCCTCTTGTCCCAGTTAGCTCTGCTGCCAGCCACAAAGGTCCAGGTCTGGATCTTTGAATGGGTCTGGGGCCTTCAAATTTCAAGAAGCTCTTGTTGAGGAGAGATGGCAAAATACTAATTTGGCATTGCTCCTTGTCCCTGTCAGCTCCCCCGTGACATTCTAACCCACCTCCCTATAAACTAAAAGACGGGCGGACGAGAAAACCCCCTAAGTGGACCGAATCTGTTCTTTCTTCCCCTAACAGGACTGAAGAATTGTGATTGTCACTGTGAACATCTTTTTTCCTGCCAAGGAAAGAGAAGTCTAAGGTGATCAAATGAGAGCTGGGGTTGTTCTCATGAAAACAGTCAGGAACTCTATGATGAATATCTTTCCCAAAATCATGCACAATATTGCAAAAATTTACTTTTCCAGATATCAGTCAGATTTCCAAATACAGTTCTCTGTAGCAGAACACTGGGAACATTTCTGCTTAAATTTAGTAATTATATGAAATATGTATTTACTTAAAGACATTTTGTGGCAACTTCATAGAATACAATGGGTTATTTTTGGTGTTTGTCTTAATTAAGATGTGTCTCTACCCCACTTCTGGGAAGTCCAAAGTGAAGCGAACCTATTTCAGCTTCACTATCCTGGGGAAACACTGAGGCTCGAGAAGGAGGAAGGAGCTCTGAATTTTACAGGTCCCCACATGAAGTCAGATTGTGAGTCCACAAGTTCAGAGGTGGCTGCTCATGGGCAAGAGACTTTCTTCTATGCCACACTCATCAGCTTGGCTTAAAGACAACTGGTAGATCAAGACATGTAATGCTGACGGGCTCTGAACATTCAGAAATTTATAGCAGACATTCTCAAAAGAGTAAACCTAGTCCGCCAAGGAGTCTCAACTCTCCTGGGAACCCTTGAGGTCAAAACTATTTACAAAATAACACTTGGGTGTTCTTCATTCTATTGTGAGTCTGAGTCACACAGACTTTGCCCTTGTTTTGGTCTTTGCACTCATTACTTATTTGTGATAGGTACAATTCCGGGCCAGTATAAACATCTCTAAAAATACTTTTGAATGAGTAAATCTCTCCTGTGTTAACAGAGGAGGAGGGAAAGGAGGAAAAATTGAGAAGAATTCAGCCAGAGGACTGATCGATACCTCAGAGGACAATCAGCAGTCAGCTGTTAACAGTCAGTTTTCTGCTTCTGGAAGGATCTTAAAAGAGAAGCTTGAAAGGAACTTCCTCACCCGACACAGGAGCTGTCTTCCTCACCCACTCAGGTGCACAGGGAGAAGGGTCTGTAGATGGAAAACAAAATACTAAGCTGTGGAAGCTTGAAGCTCCATTCCAAGGTCCCTGCCCTCTCTGCAGTCTGCGGTTGAGTCTGCAGAGACAAAAGTATGCAGTACCCACAAATACACGTGTGCATAAACATTTTTAAAATGTTCCCTCTTCCCTTCTTTTTCCTACCACATTAATGAGGATTTTTTTTTAAAAACAGTCTTGATTCTGAGAGTGTGCCAGGGGTTGGGTTCTCTACAGAGTGAACTCTAATTGTCCCAGCTGTTTCGCTTCTCTCCCATCAGCATTCCCATGAACCAACCCTACTTACCAAAAGACACCGTCACTCCCAGAACAATCAGCTGGACCTTATGAACATTTCACATGTCAATGCAACTTAATGTAGGCGCCTCCTACAGAGGTGAAAGGAACACTGGCTGGGCTTTCAGACATTTATGCTTTAATTTTATACCTTTGTGAACTATGAAAGATATGCACTGACAAGTTGCATTGACCATTGACTGTTACCAAAGCTGGATTTAGGAAGTTACTCAAAAGTAAGGGTAAATTGTCCAAAGTAGATTGCAACCATCTACTCCAAACCTTTTAAGTCACTTGCCTTTATTCTGCATATACATGCAGACAAGGGTCACAAGGTAACATAAATGAGACAGTATCAAGTCAGAGATGTACACAGCATGTGGGTTTCATGTTCTGACAAACTAATGACCCAGCAGAGGTGGCCAACACTCAGGGTCAAGTGACTATTCCATAACAGGATGGAGACTCAGAGAATGAAGAAAGAGACAAAAATCATAGAAGAGAAGCAAAGAAATAAAAAGAGAAAAAAGAAAATCTTAGCATTGTTCTGAAATTTCAGGAGTGCAGTGTGGTGTGGGCTCAGGAACAATGAGATCGTTTAGGACCTCATTCCAATCTGATCAAACACAGACAAGGCTACATGGTGAGGAGACATGAAGAAATTGAGACTATGATCTAGCCACGCAGCTTAGTGGTAGAGCATCTGCTTTGCATTTGTGAAGTCCCCAGTCCAGTCGAGGACCTAAACCAAAGAGTCTTCGTGATACAACATACTGCTTATATGGACTCATAAAGGACCTCAAACTGGTTAGCTCTTAAAGGAAGCAAGAGAGAAAAGCTGAAAAGCAATGTAGTGATAAACTTCCAAAATCTAAAATGTAGAAGAATAGCCATGGAACTTTGTGGAACACAGAAAGGGATCTCTGGATTCCCAAGACTTGGTAGGAGGCAGAGGACAGCAAGGAACTTTCTCTATACTTTCCAGTGCTGATCTTTTTTTTGTTTTTGAGACAGGATCTCACTTTATAGTTCAGGCTGGCCCTGAGAGCTCAGCCTCAAACTCATATCACAGCAATCCTCCTGCCTCTTCCTCCCCAGTGCTGGGATTACAGGCGTGAGCCACCACGCCCTGCACTGTGGTATGTGATACTGATTGCTGCTGGGCATGAGTCTCCACACCCAGTATTATATGTGGTTACTGGGGAATCGAACCCAGACCCTTGTGCTTGCAATACAGGTGCCGGAACCACTGAGCTAACTCCACAGCCCAGTGCTGATCTTCTAATGCAACGTTATCCCTGAACCTTCTGGGCTAAGGGAGACCAGGCATTTGTCTGCAACCGCACATCAGTGAGAACTGCTTAGAGAGCATGGGAGGGCCCAAGTGATGGAAC
>PVIR01035182.1:0-16813 GCA_004026965.1 Petromus typicus | reverse complement strand
CCCCGGTAACCACATAACAATACTGGGTGTGGAGACCCACACCCAGCAGCAACCAGTACCACATACCACAGTGCCGGGCGTGGTGGCTCGCGCCTGTAATCCCAGCACTCGGGAGGCAGAGGCAGGAGGATTGTGATGTGAGTTTGAGGCTGAGCTCAGGGCCAGCCTGAACCACAAAGCAAGACCCTGTCTCAAAAAACCTAAAAAAAAAAAAAAAATTTGGTTTGCAAACAGAAATGTCTGACACAATTTGGCTGTTTGCAAACTCTGCATCAGGTGAGAAGCACAACCGTGTCCCTCTTTCTCACACAAACACAAATGTGGCCATCTTTTCCAAAACTGTAGAGCAAGGACGGGAATGGTGGTGCATGTCCGTCATCCCAGTTCTCAAGAGGCAGAGGCAAAATCACTGCAAGTTCGGGGCCAGCCCGAGTCACATAGTGAGTTCAGGGCCAGCCTGAACTGCATAGTGAGACCTTAACTAAAAAAGCAAAACTATAGAACAAATTAAATTTGTATAATATATTGTGCATGTGTACATGAGGGAGACAGAGAGGGAGAGGAAACTTGTTTTGTTATAAAGAATTCGCTGATGTAATTATGCAAGTTGACATATTCCAAGATCTGTAATCCACAAGTGGGAGATCCAGAGAGCCAATGTGTAATTTCTAGTCCATGTATGAAAGCCTCAGAGCCAAGAAAGCCAATCTCGTAAGTTCAAGCTTGAAGACTCGAAATCCTAAAAAAGTTGATGCTTCAATCCAATTCTCAAGGCCAGAATGTTCAAATTCAAATAGTCAGATAGGGCCTCCCTCTTACTCAGCTTTATGTTTTATTCAGGCTTTCAGTTGATTAGTTGAGGCCCATTTACAAAGAGAGAGCAATGTGCTTTACACTGACCAATACAAATGTTAATCGCACCCAGAAACACTCTCACAGACATATCCAGAATAATATTTGATCAAATATCCAGGCATCTTATGAACCAGCCAAATTTAACCATCACAAGCTCCAAGCCATGTTTTCACACCTGCCAGTCTATTAGAATATATGGTCTAGGTCGTGTTAGGCCGGTAGTGTCTACCACATGCCAGGGTGAGACAGACATTCTGCTTTGCTACTCTTGCCAGATCTTGCTGGTCTTTATGATAATTGGGCCTCTTGGATTCTGGTGACCATGCAACACCATCTGGCCTCTGTGACTTGGGAGGATATGTAGGGTGATATCATTATCATAGCTATGAATGAGCTCTAGTTCTGTGATTGCTTCTCCAAATGTCATCCCAGGATTGTAGCAAACTTCTTAATGATGCCGTTGCTACTCTGTACCAGATCATTTTTAATGGCCTTGGTGAATGGTGTATCTTTTGGATCCTCTGTGAAACATAATGATCTGGCCTCACATACTGTGCCGATTCCAGAATACTCATTTCCCTCTCTTATTAGCTCCTCTATCAAAACTCAGGGGAACTCCACAGATTGCTACTTTATTCTGCACTGGCCATCATGGTCTCCAGTTTCTGTAACTACTCCAGCAGTAAGTTTGTTTGATCCCCTAGAGTCCTCCCTAAGCTGTTAATCCTGTGTTTCAAGAACTACCTCTAAGTCAATGAATCTTGGATGATCCAGTTTTATATTCTAGCTCCTATGGTCAAGTAACCACGGTGGAGAGTGTTACTGGGTCTTCCTGAAGAGGAAGATTACCTCTGCAAGCCCTGAAAGTATTCTGAGATCTGCAAAACAAATACAAGCAATGGTGTCCAGATGTTTCATCACTTTTTCATAATCTCTAGCTTTTCCAACAGAGCCCTGACTTGGCTGCCTATTTAATTGCCTATAGAATTTTGTGACTCTATCATGTCTTGAGCCTGGCTGTTATGTCAGTTTTTCCACTGTAAGATATATATTATTTATAAGCTACTAAATTGACCCTTTCTCTTTCCTAATTGGCCATTCACCAAACAGGACCCTGGCTTTCTTGTCTCTCTTCAAAGTTTCAATACAACTTAATAACCAGACAACCGCATTATCCTAACAGGCAACCTTTCATATATTTCAAATATCTGAAATTATACCTACAAGGGCTTTTACCCTGGGATATTTCCCAAGTTTTCAATGATGACCATTTTAGGAATTGGGTCACTACCCACATACCTATTCTACTTAGGACAGCATCCTCTTTACCCATGAGGTAGTAAGTCAGTCTTGAAGCCTCATTTTGCTTTTTTGGATTTGTCCTAGCATGACTGTGTTAGTTTGTATTCTCTGAGAAGCAAATTTCAAGATGAAATTTGATATGTTGGATGGCTGGAACTATAGAAATTTTCAAATTAAAAAAAAATTTTTTTTTCGTTTTGAGACAGGGTTTTGATATGTAGGTCAGGCTGGTCTTGATCTCACTATGTATCCCAGTCTGGCCTTGAACACACAGCAATCCTCCTACCTCTGCCTCTCGAGTGCTACAGGCATGTACCACCAGGCTTGGCTGAACAACAGAAATTTATGTCTCACAGTGCCACAGGTTAGAAGTACAAAATCAAGGTACCAAGAAGTCTGGTTTCTTTTGTGGCCTCTCTCCTTTGTTTGCATATAGTCATATTCTCACTGTGCCTTCACACTGTCTTTCTTCTATGTGCATCTGTATCTGGTATCTGTGCATCCTTTTTTGTGTGCACGTGTGCATTTGTGTGTGTTACCAGGGATTGAATGTAGGGGTTTTGCATTGAGCTTGATCTCCAGACTCCACCAAGTTGGGCTGCTCAAACTTCCAACCCTCCTGCATCAGCCTCCCTGAGTGCTAGGATAACAGGTGTGTGCCACCAGGCTCAGCTACAAAGATCCTTTCTTTATAAGAACATCAGTCAGATGGCATCAGGGCCTACCCTAATAGCTTCATTTAAACTTCAGCACCTCTTTAAAGGTTTTATATCCAAATAGTCATATTCTGAGGTACCAACAAGAGCTTCAACATATGAAATTTTTTGAGGACACAATTAATATCTAAAATATGTATTGGGAAAAATATCTATGAAAGGAAAGCGAGCAGGAGAAGGTAGAAGAGGCAACAGGCTATGATACAAATGTGATTCCTATGGAAAGAATAAACTGATAGGCAGCATCTCCAATTGCAGCACAGTGCTAACCATATTTCTGCTAGTACTTGGCCAGTGGTATTATACTAATAATTGAAAATGAAATAGTATTATTTCTCATTCTGCCCATTACACCCATTAAATGATTCCTTCCTGTTATCCTTTCACAATATGAAGGTGTAACTGTCAAATAAATTTACATTTATAGTATACTGTGTGTGATGTGCTGATATATTTATATAAATATATCTAGATATAGATATCTATATATCAGCACATCACACACACATATATATGGTGATTAAATCAAGCTAACATATCTAGCACTTCACACAGTTATTTTTGTAGTGAGAACATTTAAGAGCCACTCTTTTAGCACTTTTCAAGTACACATTAACTCTAGCCACCTGGAGCTGTAGAATAAATCTGCAGATATATTCATCTTGTTATTCTGTGTATTGTTGAATTATCTAGGACAGGACTTTTAGATGTGTAGATAGCTCTATAATGCTTTGATAGTTCACTTTTAAGTATGCAATGAAAGTATGTTTATATTTCATATTTATATACTCTGAGGAAAGAAGTCAAAGCAAAACCGTAGTATTTGGGGAGGGAAGGTGATCAAGCAGATAAATTTTAAAAATAGTCTCTCATGAGACTTGGCATCCACGCTTATGGAATCCCAATTATTATGAATTGCTTCCACGCCTCTCTTTTCCTTAACTGACAGCCACTCCTATTGGCAATGCTTTCTGATTACTCACATCATTTCTTGATTTAAAAGGAAAACAAAGACAGAACTGTTGGGCCAGTACTGCAGTTCTGTAGTGTCACTGATTTTTTGAAAAACACAATAATGTGATTATTAAAACTGTATGTATAAAGCCTAACGCCATTCTAATAAAGGCACAAATATCTTAAATATTTATCTTGTCTGAAACTTCGTACTTTTTGACCAACTTTTCCCTATCCAACCCAACAATTATTTGTCTATCGTTCTTGAACAAATTCACTTATAATGCTCTTATAAAGCTATTTAGTTGCTCTTTTACTCTAAGAGAAGGGAAGCAAGTAGCACATTCTTCACGAATATCAGAAAATTCTGAATCTGGACCCCGAGGTCTACTTCAGCTCTGAAACCTGTGCGAAGCAGTGAAGATCGAAGGAAGACCTGATAAAATTATCTTAACCACGTGAAAATCTGAGTATTTTCTTACAGACTAGAACCCACCAATTTTTCCCAAAGAACGAGTCTGGCTATCTGAATGGCCCTGCACGCTGGCTCAGATCCACCGCAGCGCACGTATCGCCATCCAACTCCGGGAGTCCTCAGCAGAGTCTGGAGAAGACCGCACCAGAGCGGACCGCGACAGCCGGGAACTCAGAGGAAAACGGCAAGCACAGCGTACTGAGGAAATGAAACTAACGTCCTCAGGCTCAGATTACGGGAGCGGGCGTGGGGCTGGCCCTCACTTTCTGCAAAACGCTTACTTTCAGCACCAGCCTCGAATTCCCAGCGCCCTTAGCAACCGCCGGCAAAGTAAATCGGCAGGACGCCTCACATCCTGCCGCTCTCGCTCTATCCGAGGCCGGACGCGGAAACGCGTTGGACCAATCATCTGGGACGAAAACTGCAACTGCCCAATAGGAGGCTGGTATGAGAGGGCGGGCAAAAGAGGTAGCGGGCGCATGCGCAGTGGTGAGCAACGGGGGCCTTACTACTGAGGCCGTGTGATTTGAGTTGGATACTTGTGGACTTGTCTTTGGAAACTCAGCGTGGCCACTGCCGCCTTCTTCTGTCCTCGTCATGTTCCTCACGCGGTCGGAATACGACAGGTCCGTGAAGCTGGGAGAAGCGGGTTGGGATGGTGGGTGGGTGGGCTCGGAGCCGGGCCGCGGCCTGCGTTCTGCCTTGTCACGGGGCGCTCCGGGAACCAGCGTCCAGCTAGACCTGCGGATTTCTTGCCTTGCTCAGTCGCCTGCTGTCATTCCTTAAGCTAATCCTGAGGATTGGCCACACTTGTCCCACCGCTGAGTCACTCTAGGTCTTTCCTGACTGTGCGGAAGCGAGAAGTTTGTGCTTGGAGAAAAAGGAGGAATCAGTACTCCGACCTTTAACCCAGGGAAGCTCAGGGGTCCCTCTTCCCGGTTCATCTTTTCGTGCTAAGTATGATCGCCGTTTTTTTTTTTGTGTGTGTGTTTTTTGTTTTTTGTTTTTTGTAAGTGAAGCATGTTTCCTGGGATAAAAAGCAACGGGAGATTATTAGATGAGTATGTGGTAGAGCGCACAGGGAGGTACAGCTGCAAAAGCGCCAAAGCAGTCTCAGCACTTCCCGGACACATTCTTCTGGAAACCTGACATTCTAGGAACAGAGTTTAGACTAGTTCTTAGGAGATTTCTCATTATGCTAATTTCACTTGACCGAGGTTTTTTTGGTTTAAGTTTCATAAAAATTTAAAGCTAGTTAATTTTAGTGTGGTGTTGAAGGCCAATTTTAATGTTTTAGAAAATCAAAGGAGTATGTCGCTATTTTAAAAATAAACATTAAAAGCTTAGAAGTGCTAATACTAATCGTACGTACACTCTAGACATTTTTACTTTCAGTTTCTGTTTTCATAAGTTTTCGCTTAGGTGTTAAAGTTTGTTTAAAGGCTAGGAAAAGCTGATTTCTTTGTACTAGGTAGCTTGAGAAGCGTCTTTTCAAGTATGTTGATCTTGTCGAAGTTTTATCGCCTGGAACTACTACTTTCATCCTTTTATTGACTCAGAAAGTGTATTTCACTTTTATTTTTTTGAGACAGGGTCTCTCTTTGTAGTTCAGGCTGGTCTTGAACTCAGCCTGGAACTCATAGCAGTCCTCCTGCCTCTGCCTCCCGAATGCTAACATTACAGGCGTGAACCACCACCCCTGGCACTGTGGTATGTGGTACTGATTGCGGGTGGGCGTGAGTCTCTACGCCTAGCGTTGTTGTATGTGGTTCCCGGGGAATTTCACTAGGACCTTGCGCTTGCAAAATAGATGCTGGAACTACTGAGCTAAATCCCCAGCCCGTATTTCACTTTTTAGAACCGTCTTTTCCTACTGTAGTCAAGTAAAATGATTTTGTTAATTAACACTTAGTTTCCAGGGCGTTAAGAGAATCAACTTTAAAAATATTTTGGGTTAAGGTGTATATGAGAAAATAGTGATCCTCATCAGAAAGCCTTATTAATACGTTGTTTTGTATCTTCCCAAGAATACTGAAAATACAGTTCTTTCTTACTTCTAAGGTAATGTACATTGTCTTAGGTGCTGGTCGTACAGCAGTAAACAAAAGTAAGATTTCTGCTATTGGGGAATCTGTCCTGAAGAACTATGTACAAAAATAATACAGTATGAGACAGAAATGTATTAATTTATCATTAGAGAAATTTATATTGACACTGGAATTTCTGATGAGAGATTGTGTGCAATAATAAAGGACCAGGGAAGGAAATGATATTTAAACTGAGTATTAGAAAGTACAATTTTAATAAAAACAGTGAGTCAGTAATTTTGCATCAGTGAATGTAGGATGAAAACTGGAGCAGGGGAAAACCAACAGTGTTTGAGAAAACCCAAGGCTGACAGGCACATATGATTCATGTTATAGGGACAGCAGGAGATGTGGGGAAAATAGGATAATGTTAGATGTTGGATGTTTTTTAAGACGAGGCTCAAGAGTTTGGGTCTTATTTTATAGGCAACTGTGTGCCGTTAATTTTCTTTTTAAGAAGTTGTGTAATTATAGTTATAGAGATTAATTGATTGGCGTAGAGGAGAGAGAGTAAGTCAATACCAGTTAGGTGGCTCTTGCAGTAGTTGGGTAAAAGGTAATGAGGGCATTGAGGAAGGAAGGAAGAGTGATTTGGCATTGTGGATTGATGACTTGGTATGTGGTTGGATATGAGAGAACAGTAGGGATGAATTATAATTTAGAACTTTTTAGTCTGGGAAAACCAAAAGATTGAAGGTGTTTTTAGTAAAACTAAAGTATTAGTATTGGAAGGTGAAGCTGATTTTGCAGGTGACTAGTTTCAGAGGTACAATTTTTCAGATTAAAATGGTGAATGTTAGGTTTTAATGGATATATCCAGGTGGAAATATTCACCAGACATTTAGATTAATCGGAAAAGAGGTCAAACTGCTAGTAATAGAGATTTGGGATTGGTTGTTGCTCAGTTTACATGAAATAACTGAGGGAGACAATAAAGTTGTAGGAAATGACCAAAGTGACAACCCACATTAAGGAGGATATAGTAATATAATGTCTCACTGGGTTGAAGTTTCTAAATTAGAGTAAAAAAAATTACAATCACATAGTGCTTTATAATTTCAGTTATTTCATACTCTGTTCAATACTCAGTTGTCTTGTGAGAAAGGCAGGAAAAGTTATTATTTTGGTTATTTTTCATTAAAGTTAGGAAGTAGTAAAACTGTAACTCCATTCTCAATCTTCTAACCTCTGACTTCTTCCAGTGACTTTTGCAGTGTTCTTTAGAGCCCTAAACTTTTCAGTGGCCTTGTGGATGTCGCACCAAGGGCACATGAGAGGCGGGGTGCCTCTCCCCACCCACAGTTTAGTCTGAATTATTCTCAGCAGTATAATGAGAGTCAAGAGCTGGACCCTGTCATCAGGTGGCCTGAATTCTTATTCTCCTTTGCAATTGCCATAATTCTAATTCCTCTGATTTTAATTCTAATTCCAACTCTGTCTCTTAGGTGCTGAGTGACTTTGGGCATCTCACCCTCTCTGTTTGTGTGGTAATACATATCTTTAGTGCTAGTGTTCTGAGAGACTAAGGCAGGAAGATTGCAAATTCAGAACCAGCCCTGGCAATTTAATGGCCTAACACGGTCCTGTCTCAATGAAGTTCAATCCCCAGTACCACAAAAACTTCCTCACCTGTAAAATGGTGTCAGTCTTAAAATATTATTTCTGGGATAATTTTAAGGCTGTAATAGTGTCATACATATAGTAAATGCTTAGCAAATGCCAACTTTTATTAAAATGTCCATTGTGTGCTAAAAGCTTTTTATAGTTGACGCTATGATAGATGCTTTTTCTTCATATAAATTCCTGATGTTTGAAGCAGGGAAAGTTGGAAAGACCTATCTTAGGAGAAAAGTAGTCTGGCATGTAATTGGTATAAATACTGAGTCAGTGAACTAGTTCAGGCTATAGTAACTACACAGATAATCTCAGTTCATTGTTAAAAAAACAATACTGTTTCATACAAACAAGTAGAGAAATGTACCTGTAACTTTTATTAAAAAGTTAGTTATTAACAGGCCAGGGATTTAGTTCAAGTGATACACGGTCTACCTTGGAAGCAGACCAAGGTGCCACAAAAAATTCAATTACTATACCTTGGTACTGGTGCCACAAAAAAATCCAACCAAACTAAAAAATGATATCAATATCAAATGGATATTATAGGAAGGGGAAATGAGAAAATTCATGTTTTTTTGGGAATTGACTGATATCTTAGGAGCATGAACTTATCGAAGGATTTGATAAGTTGACATGATGGTTGAGACAAAAAAGTCACTTGCTCTCATTTGATCAGTGTGGGAAGATTTTCTGAGAGTAGGACAGTAGTATCATGTACGTAGAGTCCATTCCTTGAGACTATTTATGTACCAAAAATAAAAGCTGCAGATTATTGTGGGCAAGGTAGAAAGTGATGGCAACATGCATGTTCTGCAGTCATCTGAGCTAGTTGTCCAGGAACTAGAGGCCATTGTGTGTCTGACTTTATTTTTCTGACAATTTTTAATACTTTTTTTAATTGTAGAGGCGTGAACACTTTTTCTCCTGAAGGAAGACTGTTTCAAGTGGAATATGCCATTGAAGCTATCAAGGTATAGTAACAAGTGGCATAGTTTTCCAGATTTCCTGCCACCCTCACACTCTGTTAGCAGAACATTTGGTGTAAAAGTATTTTAATCTGGGCTGAGGATTTAGCTCAGTGGTTCTGGTGCCTGCTTAGCAAGTGCAAGGTACTGAGTTGGTAACCACAGTGCCAGGTGTGGTGGCTCACACCTGTAATCCCAGAACGGGAGGCAGAGGCAGGAGGATTGCTGTGAGTTCGAGGCTTCCCTGGACTACGTACATAGTGAGCTCAGGGCCAGCCTGAACTACAAAAGTGAGACCCTGTCTCAAAAAAAAAATAGTATTTTAACCTTTTCTTTCAAAAGTGGTCTTGACACTTTATCCCCTATTAACTATTTTTATAACAATTTCAATCCTGTTACTGACATCTGAATTTAAATTTTTTTGAGCAAGTAACTGCTTCATAAGTATGTAAGTAGCTTTTTCCTGGTAGGGGTGAAGGAGCATGTTTAGGTTTATAATCCTCTTGCTATACAAAGAGGGATATAGAAATCCAGAGTTAGTCCCTATATTTCTATACTTTCTTATCTTGAACAAATCATATAACTGGTCCCCTGAATCCATCAAAATATTCCTCTTTTACTGAAATACTTCTTAAAAATTTAAGCACATATCATATGCTTTGATGAGCCTTTCCCCTTCTCTTTTCTTTCCTTTTTTTCTTTTCTGTTCTAGATCCACATGAATTTGGGAAATATCAACTTCGGGGAACAGACCAAGATAGGTAGCAGAGATGAAATGAGACTAGGTGCAGAAATAACATCAGCATTTCATTAGTTTCTTTCCCTCTGTATTTAGAACTTTAGACTCACCTCATCCCAGTGTAGCCATTAGAGTGGGTCATTTTTCAGATATTTTAAAGATTTTATTAGTTACTTTTTAGAGGCACAGTGTTCTACAAATCAGAGCTCCTGCCATCAATAGGAACTGTATATTAAATATAGGGTGCTCCTTGTTTGCATACTAGATATAAATGATTGAAGCTTGTATCTTGTGAAGATGAAGAGAGATTCTTTTTGGAGTAGCTGAGACTATTCTTTAACCCATATTTAGTAACCATAGCATGTTTTCTTTCAGCTTGGTTCTACAGCCATTGGGATCCAGACATCAGAAGGAGTATGCCTAGCCGTGGAGAAGAGAATTACTTCCCCACTCATGGAACCTAGCAGCATCGAGAAAATAGTAGAGATTGACGCTCACATAGGTAAAAAGTAGGGCAAAGCTATTCTGTACACTTTGGCCTGGGTTAATTAAGCATTCCGCGATGTTTCAAGGGAAGTTCATATAATGAACGCTTTATTTCCTGGTTAGCTATCACTTCCTAGGGAGTAGGCCAGTGTGCATAACTATAGGAGTTGCAGGACTCATTTGTATTTAACCTCTGTCAGAAGTTCTTCCCCCTCACATTTATTTTAGTTTATTGAGTTTACTTTTTGCAATGCTGGAGCTCAACCCAGAGCCTTATTCATGGTAGACAAACGCTGTACCACTGACCTATCCTTCAGATTTAGATTTGGCACAGTGCTGATTGCTTAAACATGCAGACACTGAGTTATGGGTTAGTCCCCTGGCTCTTTATTTGTGAATAATGTTATTGATCGGAGGCCACCAGGAACAGAGGATCATGGGTGGGAGTCTAGGATGTTTACAGAAAAATGAATTCTCAAAGATCTTTGGAGAAATTAAAATTTAGAGAATTTTAAAAAGAATAGACTTTGAACAAATCAGTCTTCTTCCTTGTTCAGATTTATTTTTTATTTCTTGTCCTCCCTCACCCCCTTTTCCTTTGGTCTTCCATAAAAGGTCTTTGTTTTGGCTTCTAAAGTTAGCATGATAGGATGAGTAGTTCTACTTATTTATGGTTTTGCATTTAAGTTGGCTATACAAATATCATTAGCATACCTAGTCATGTAATTATTGAAATGTTGGTAAATCCAGTGAAAGAGAAGGATGTGTGTTTTTATTTGCTGTTTCTGTTACTAAAATTAATGCTGGTTGAGGGTTTAGCTCAGTGATTCTAGCACCTGCCTTGCTAGCCCAACATCCTGAGTTCGATCCCCAGTATCTCATAAATAAATAATAAAATGTAAATTTGAAAAAAAATAAAATTAACATAGATAGTGTATCATTAAACTATAGTACTTAGCCTGTAGTATTCTGTGATAGATATTGTTCAATGAAATATTATTTAAAAAAAAAAAAAGAAATGTTGGTAAAATAATTGCTTAAAGACATAAGAATCAAATTCCATAATGATTGTGGGAGCTCGGTGTTAGAAGATTAGATGTTTGGGCAAGGGCACACAGAAGGCCTTAAGTTCAGTAGCCAGCATTGCAAAAAGAAATGAAAAGGGTAGACTATTTTGTCTATTTTAAGTCATGTCTTTTGGACATAGGTCATTGTCACTTAACAAATTAAAAATGTACATCGTGGGGCCAGGGATTTAGCTCAGTGATTCCAGTGTCAGGCATATGCCTGACAAGTGTGAGGTCCTGAGTTTGATTGCTGGTACCACATATCACAATGCTGGGTGTGGTGGCTCATGTCCGTAATCCTAACACTCAAGAGGCAGATGCAGGAGGATTGTCAAGAATTCAAGGCTACCCTGGGCTACATATTGTGTTCAGAGCCAGAACAACAAAGCAAGACTTTGTCTCTAAAAAAAATAAATAAATAAATAAAAATGTACATTGTGCCGCATACCAGGGATACAAAAACGAATCCTTATCTTCTAGAAGTATGTAGTGTGATCATGGCAATGGACAAATAAATCAATGTAGTTACATGATACAGATATTAAAGACTTTAGTGTGTGTTTAGTAGGGGTAAAAAAGACAGAAACATGAGTTTTGCCTGGGTTGAGCGGAGCTATGAAAGTGATACTTAAATTTAGTTTGATTTTGAGAAGTAAGTATTCACCAGGTAAACAGGTATCTGAGTATAGCAGAGAAGAGCATTCTCATCAGAGCAAATGGAAGTGAGCAGAGCTGTGGTGGGACACAACACAGTAAACTGCACCAGCACTTCAGTATGACCAGGAGGTGAAACTGATAGAAGATGTGTTTGGGTCAGAGTAGAAGTTCCTTTTTACCCTGCTAGAGCTTGGCTTGATCTTTTTGCATTAATGGAAAGGTCTTTAAGCAGTGAGGTAGTCTGATTACATTAGAATTTGAGAGAGACCATTCTGGTAACAGTTAAAGGAAGGCTGAGGGAGGCTGAGACCTAAAACAGGAAGACCAGTTAAATTTTTTAAATAGTCCAGATGAGCAGATGAGGGCTTTCACCATGGCTGCCCCCCAAAAATGAAGAGGAAGAGACTAATGTCAGGTTAATCAGATAGAGGTTGACACAACTTGGAATGGATTGATTGTGAGGGCCGAGGAAGAAAACGAGGTCTCGAAGGGATGGGCTAAGTTGAGTAACGTATTGAAATAGATGTATTAGAGGAGTTATTTGGTTTTAATGGTCTAAAATTTGGGAGAAAATCCTAGGCTGAGATGTAGCTTTGAGTCATGGTATATAAGTAACCATTCTAGTCATAATCTTGGGATTTTGGACCATCAGGTAATTGTCTTTAACTGATTGGTTTGTTTGGGACAAGGAGGTGAAAGGGCTGTTGATACTACACTGAGATCTTCCCCATAGACAATAATGAAATAGTTATTTTTTCTTATTTCTCTGGTTGGATTATGAGTATTTGCTTAGTTCAAAACTGCGTCATGGGCTACCAAAAATGCTAAGATTCTTAGGGATGAAATTATGTGGAAGCTCATGTTTGGTTGACTGTTGCCCTTCTCTGTCTCCCATCTTACTATCTGGACTCTATGTCATTATGGATGGTTTGTTTATAACGTCATTATATTTGGGTGTAATGTCGGTAATTTCTATCTAATCTATTGAGTATCTTGTCATTCTTCGACTCTAGAATTTCAGTATTTTCTCAGTGAAAAAACAAGTTTTACAAGGATTTTGGGTCATTGTTGCTTTTACATTGCAGGTTGTGCCATGAGTGGGCTAATTGCTGATGCTAAGACTTTAATTGATAAGGCCAGAGTGGAGACACAGGTAAAATGGCCATCTTTTCCCCTTTTTACTCTGATGCCTGAGTTCCTTATTTAGTGATTCTGTAGCTGTCTGGGCTACATAGCAGGTGTGTGTCAATATTAGATGTAGCTTTTGGAAGTGATTTGGAGTAGAATCCCTAGTTATAGCTTCTTAGAGTTTAGCCATCTGACCAAAGGAACTAAGAAAGCTCTCATCACTAGTGCTAGCACTGTTTTTCTTTTTCTGGATCTGCCTTATGTAAAGCATACATT
Source organism: Petromus typicus (assembly GCA_004026965.1). Taxonomy (NCBI): domain Eukaryota; kingdom Metazoa; phylum Chordata; class Mammalia; order Rodentia; family Petromuridae; genus Petromus; species Petromus typicus. Next base: position 3,489 of record PVIR01035182.1, on the reverse strand, counting down.
GTACCACATTCACTTCCTTGATTGTACTTTATAAGAATATGTAATTTAACATAAACACAAACATTAATAATAAGATGGGGTCTTTGAGAGAAAATAACAGTTGGTTATTAACATTCACTTTGAGAAAAGACTATACTAGGTGCTTTACAAATAGATTGCTGCTTTTTATGAAGTAATCCACTGGTTCTATACTAGTTTAAAATCTTTTTGCTATCCTTATTTCTAGAACTGTTTGTCTTCTCATGCAGTCCCAAATACTCAGTGGCAAGTGTTAATTACAAAAAAATGTGCTTGAGCCTTCAATTTCCAACCACAGTTTAAAAGGATGCTTCTAATGAGGTAGTGGACCACTTTCACACCCTTCCTTTAAAAGGATATGCTATTCTTCACTCTTTTAGAACCATTGGTTTACCTATAATGAGACAATGACAGTGGAGAGTGTGACGCAGGCTGTGTCGAATCTGGCTCTGCAGTTCGGAGAAGAAGATGCTGATCCAGGTGCCATGGTGAGTGTAACACTTGTGTCAAATTTTATGTGTTTTATAGGACTTAAAATATTTATCTCTCTGGGCATATTTTCCCAGCCCCGTCACTTGTCTTAATACCTTTTACTGTTTGGTTCTAGTCTCGTCCCTTTGGAGTAGCACTGTTATTTGGAGGAGTTGATGAGAAAGGACCCCAGCTGTGAGTATCATTTTGCTGGCTTTCTCCCCCACCCATGCTTTTGGGGGAAGGACAGTGAGTATTTTAATTTGGGGTGGGGACTGGTATATTAAATCAGTAAAGATTAATGTACAATTGGGAGAAAACAGAAGGGCTTCTGACTCTCTAATAGTAATTCTGTGCTGTTCACCAAACAAATTTGGAGATCCATGATAAAACTCGGCTCTTGGAACCAGTGTTAATTCTGAAAAGAATTAGAGTAACTTTGTTATAGTTAGGATGTTTCAGAGCTTTGCTTTGAAATGTTGCTCTGATCCTCATTTTCAAATATGACTTAAGCACACACAAGTCCCATATTTACATATGCTATATTGTGCTTCTGAATCCCAGAGGAAGTTAATGATTTCCTTAAAGCATTTTTAAGAGATCTAGTTTCTTAAAACATAGAACATCTCTTGGTGCTATGTCTTAGTATTTCAGTGGCATTTCTTGGATGTAGGACCAAATACTTGTAATTTATAGTGGCATGTTTGTTATATAAAATACCATGACACTACCATGACATCTCTTCTTTTGTGTTATTTTGCAGGTTTCACATGGACCCGTCTGGGACCTTTGTACAGTGTGATGCTCGAGCAATTGGCTCCGCTTCAGAGGGTGCCCAGAGCTCCTTGCAGGAAGTTTACCACAAGGTAATCAGTCATTCTCACAACATAATGTCATTATTTTTAAATCAAGCTATAGTTCTGTTTGTTTTTTTATTTTTTGACTCAAGTCTCATTATATATTCAGGCTGATCTTGATTCACTAGGTAGCCCAAGGTGGCGTAGAACTCATGGCTACTCCTGCCTCTGGCCTCCTGAATGCTTGGGATTATAGACGTGATGCATCATGCCTGGCAATCAAGGAATCGCACATATAATAAAACTGAACTAAGAGTTCCGTTCTGTAAGCTCTTACCCATTGTATAGATTTGTAAAACCACAGTCTACAAGATAGTAGAACACTTCCTCACTCCCAGAAATGTTCCTCCATTTTCCAGCAACCTTTCCCTCTGTTGTAACCCTGCATACTACTACAGATTAGTTTTGTCATTCTTGTAAATGGAATTAATTACAGTTTGTCATTTTTGTTATTGTACAGCATAGTGGTTTTGGTTGGTTTTTGTTTTGTTTTGGTGCTTAAGATTAGTTGGGCCTTGCATGTGTTAAGTGCATGCTCTACCACTAGCTACACTTCTTTCCCAGTTTTCCCTGGCACGCCGTTTTGAGATCTGTTATGTTTGTGTTGTTGAATTAATAGTTAGTTGCTTTTTATTTCTGAGTAATATCCCATGGTGTAGGATTATGTTAATGTGTTATCCACTATCCTCACAGCTTCACTTAGTAGTTTATACTACCTCATTTGACTCTTGAAGCAAGTGAGTATGTGGTGTTTTCGTTGTGGGAAGGAAAGGTTTGGTTTTAGGTAGCCTATTGGTGTAATTGAAAGCTGCTTTACTTACATTCAGTTTGCTCACATAGGGATTCTTGTCCGTATCAGTTCGTAATATAGGTGTACTTTGGAGATTCTTGGGGTTGGGTTCCAGATCACTGCAGTAAAGTGACTGCAGTAATAAGTGATCACGGGATTTTTTTGGTTACCTAGTACATATAAAAATTGTTTATTCTGTACTATAGCCTATTAAGTATACAATGGCATTGTCTTTCAAATTACATATGACTTAAAAATACTTATTGCTGGGCCAGGGATTTAGCTCTGTGGTTCCGGCACCTGTCTTGCAAGCACAAGGGCCAAGGTTCAATCCCCGGTAACCACATACAATACTGGGTGTGGAGACTCACGCCCAGCAGCAATCAGTACCACATACCACAGTGCTGGGCGTGGTGGCTCACGCCTGTAATCCCAGCACTCGGGAGGCAGAGGCAGGAGGATTGCTGTGATGTGAGTTTGAGGTTGAGCTCAGGGCCAGCCTGAACTACAAAGCAAGACCCTGTCTCAAAAAAAAAAATAAAATAAAATAAAAATAAAAAAAGAGATAAAAAAAAAAAAATACTTATTGCTAAAAAATTCAAACTATCTGAGCTTTTGAAAGATTGTAATCTTTCTTTTTAAAATTTACTTACTATTGTGATTTTTTTGATACAGTCTTGCTGTGTAGTTCAGGCTGGCCTTGAGCTCATATAGCCCAGGCTGGCCTCAGAATTGCAGTGATCTTGCTGCCTCAGTCTCCTTCATCACTGATCTAAGTTAGATCTTCTGGATAACTTTCTTGAGCCTCTGCATCAGCAGTTGCCACTTTATTTTGCAATTTACGTTATAGAGATATGTTTTTTCCTGAAGTCTTACGAATCTACATCTCTCAACTGGCCAGCTTTTCTTTTGCAGTTTCCATATTAGAATTGAAGAGAGTTTGGGTGTTGTTTTGTATTAGGCTTTAGCTCAAGGGGATGGTGTGGCTGCTTTGATTTATCCAGACCACTAAAACTTTTTCCATATCAATGACCTGTTTCACTTCTTCCTCATTTATATGTTCACTGGAGTAGCACTTTTAATTTCCATTAAGAGCTTTTCCTCTCCACTTAAAACTTGACTAATTGTTTGGCACAACAGGCCTAGCTTTCAGCATATCTCGACTTGAATATGACCATCTCACTAAGCTACATCATTTCTAGCTTTTGCTATAAAGGCAGGAGACTCTTCCTCTCACTTGAACATGTTGAGACCACTCTATAGCAATTAGTTGGCCTAATAATTTCAGTATTATGTCTGAGGAAATAGGAAGGCGCCAGGAGAAGGAAAGATATGGGGTAATAGCTCCTCTGC